>KK114136.1:558005-576127 GCA_000611955.2 Stegodyphus mimosarum | reverse complement strand
AAAAAAAAAAAAAAAAAAGGAAACAGTTCTTCACAGACGATTCAGTGTTTCTCATTCAATTAATTCAGTTCTCACTTCGCGATAAGGCAAAAATACATAAAAACTCAAAATATCTACATTAAAAATTACGAAGTAAAATATACTTTTACTTCCTCGAACACATATCAGAATGCGTTAATAAGCATTTGCAATAATAAAAGAAGGCGTTTTCTTTGTTGTTGCGAAGCTTAGTTTCCCTAGATTGGCAACAAATCTACTATTCTGCTAAGTTTCAAATGTAAACAAATATGGCTGCTATTGTAAGAAAATTAGGCTTAGCCGCACTTAAACAACTTTTAAATTGTTGATAATTGTACAAATATTGCATGCAGATTTACTAAAAAAATTGAGCTCACTGAGCCGAGTAACAGAGTGGGTATATATTTATATGCTTTGGTGCGGCCGATCGCTACCAAAAAGGGGAGGTGCACATCCTACATGCTATAGAGTCCTATATACAAAATTTCAACGTTCTGAGGGTTTTCACTTTTGAGTTATGCGAGATACATACGTACGTACAGACGCCGCGAAAAAAATCTCTTCGGAATCCATTTTAAATCAGTTTTATAATTTTTGGGGAAAAAGAGTCCTTTATTCTGTCCTTACGTACAGATGTCACACAAAAACATCGCTAAATTGCATTCGATAGCTGTCAAAATGGATATTTTCGTTGAAATATGATACCCGAAATTTTTCGCGATTACAATACTTCCTTTTCACTTCATACAATGAAGTAAAAATTAAATAAATTTATATTTTAATATTAGATGATGAGGACTGACTGGAAATTCTATATCTTTCTTATACTAGAAAAGGGGGAGATAAAATTGCGTGTGGCGTGGGCGCACTCAGCTCATCAATATTTACGTTTACAGAGTGTTAAATTTTGTCATTCATTTCTTTTTTTTTTACATTCGCTGTACTATTTATACTTGGGTATAAACTGATGAAGAATCCGAATGTTGAAAATATGTATATTTGCTCTGGATTTCTTCGCCTTTAAAAATTGCTACATCTTAGGAGTTTAAAAAAAAGGGGGGTGTTCAAAATTTTTGCTCCTATGCATGTTTATTTAAGAAGTTTATACGAACTGTTAACTCAAATACAGACTGAAGCAAGGCCGAAACATGTGCCTTCCAGCCAATGTATTAAGTACCACCGCACCATGCTAATTGTTAAATTTGACGAGGGGCGGTCCGAGGATCTCCCCCCCCTTCTTCTCTTACCACTAACATCTCGAGAGGAGTTTCAACACAGCCTTTTCGAGAGGACTGTGCATCTGAAAACATTTGAAAATATCAATATGTTCAGTTTTGTACTATGCTTTGCTTTGAGGATGGCAACATTTGTAAAACTGTTTAATGGAATCCTAAGTTTAAAGATATTTATTTTTTAAAACGAGTAAGATATTATTTTTCTGTATTTTAAATTGTGAATTTTAAGATTCCAATAATACAACAAACACTAAGATGTTATTACACCTTACTATTATGATCTAATGTTATGATATGCATTCTGCGAACTGTTTTGATGTTAGTTTTAAGACATTATGAAATGAATGAGCTTTAAGACATGAGTTGCCGTCTTTAATTATTGTCTTATGTTATTATTTATTGTTACTTCAGTCATTATTTCCAGCGCTAGCAGCGACATACGCACCTTGACTTCTATGATTCAGAAAGGCAACGAGAAAGAAACAGCAAAGGTAAAAGAAGGGCGAGAAGAGAAAATAGTATGTGCTGCATGGAAGCATTCGGATGATCAAGGTTTACGTTTACAAGTAATGTTTCTGAAAATGAAAGTAATCGAAAGCAATCTGAAATAGAACATTGAACAAGCAAAAGATTTTAGTACTCTCCGTCGCTCGAGGAGTTAACATGAATATTAACACTACAAAAAGATTATTCGACACAGAACACTGGATATTTGAAAACAAGGCTTTAGTATTAGACAGCACATAGGTACGCTGGTTGGTCCTTTTAGTTTAAAGCACATATGAACAAGCTTAGCATAGACCCTGCTTCCAAAGGCATGGATCTAGGGTATGGGATTTGAATTGAGATAAAATCTTACAGCTTAAGATAAAATCTTCTTCTTGATAGTTTTTGATACCTGCATGTAACGATTCTTCTATTTGTTTTTAATATAATTATTATCTTTAGAGGATGCCCTATATCGTTTATGAGCTACAGGAAGTTCTGAAATCAGTATTTCTCGTGGATGTTCAATATTAATGCAATCCACATCATATTTTATTTTCTGTAAATATATGACTGTAATTATTTAATAATGCTTCAAGCTGGTCATTTACATAAGAATTTTCACACTCATTATTTCCGGCATTGTTAAAAAAGTCTTTTTCATTTTCAACATTTTCGCATAAAAATATAATGAATTATTCTGAAAAGGATTATTTAGTTGTACATCCTTACTGATCCATATCTTAAATTGACACACCTCATAATTATTAAAATTCAATTGCAATTTAAACAAATAAAACACAAGGTGAAGACAATAATAAATAATTTAAACGATAATTTACAGCATAAAACTAATTTAACTAATTTGATGACAGGAAGATCTCCAGATAAAGACTACAGCTTTCTGTAAGTTTCAGTTTCGAGAGTTTCAAAATTATCAACAAAATTTAAAGTATTCTCAGAAATTATACTCACCTGATTACCTATACTTATAAGAGCAGGAAAAATATTATTCCTTGCTTTAACATTTAACTTAAAATATTGTCATTTTTTAGGTAAAGTTTGATTTTTATAGGATAGAGGTGAATTACATTTCAACGGTGGATGTTGTGAATACGGATACTTCAATAGTGGTGAATAAACATTTCTACAAACCGAATTTCGAGGCACATCTGAGTACATTACTGGTGCTTTCTGACACTTGAGGTGAACTTGAGAAGTTGGAAATAACTTTCGTGCTAGGGAAATTCAATTTTGAAGCGAGCTTATATTTTGAATAATCAGTAATATACGATATTACTCTGGCAAACCTTATGTTAAAGATTCAAGTAGAAATTGATCTTAAATGCAATGCAGAAAATAATTTCAATTTTTGACGAAAATACTTATCAATACATTTAAATTTCTTGTACGTAACTGAACAAAGTCATCAAATCTGAACTAGAAAAGTAAGTTAAACATTTTTCTTTTAATACATTCCAAGCCTCAGTTTTAACACTTTCGCGGATATAAAATGACAATATCTCTCCTTTTAAAAAACCTGGAAATATAGTAAATTTTTAGTTGTCAGAAATGTTTTTTGCACTACATCGTTTTCCAAAAAACTCAAACTACTCAGCAACGATAAGATCCTTTGTTGGATCAAATGCTGTTTTTTTTTTCAATTTTTGGGTATAAATATATTTTTTCCTTTTTTAACTTTTATTTGGAATCAGACTGGTGTAATTATTCACAATATAATCATAAACTTGGTTAGTAAACATAAACAAAACTGGGCAGGTTAAATGTACTGTAACTTTACCTACAGAAACAATTTCAAATTTTTCGTGGGTCATTTTTTAGGTCTTCGACCTTGGCTTCACTTACAATTTTGTCAAAAAGTCAATAAATTTCTTAACTCAAGTATATAAAAGCAATATTAAAATCATGAAACAACATTAAAATTACTCACTTATAAATTCAAAATTATTTACTGAATTTTTATACTTCAAAACTGTAATAATAATACTTTTCACTCCTTTGAAAGCACTTAAATCTTGCTAAGTTTAAGCAGCTCTAAGTTTTACGGCCTCTTGTACTGAGCAGAACTAATTTTCATTTTTTTAATGCCGGGGGGGGGGAATGATGATGCACTGGATGATAAATAACTTACGAACGTAACAACGAGGATTATGTGACGACGATAATTCAACATGCAATTTTATTTTTTGATAAATAATTTCTTAGAACATATATTCTTGCTTTACGCAACATGATGGGTGCGACAGGCACCTCGCAGTTCTATACACAACTTATCATATTTCGAGACAATGGATTAAATGGTGAAGTAAGCAATGGACGTTGCTACAGCGAGAGGAAGGCAGGCGAAAGTAAGTGCACATTTCAGCAATGCGTATTTATAGAATTGAATTCTTTGCTTAAATTCCGGACTGCGATTGAACAAGAGCTTACCGCACTCCAGGATTAAAGATAACAAATTGTGGATTAACTTTAGATTCCAGGAAGGGGGAAGTAGCCAAAGTAAAATCAAGAATTAAAGGGACTATTATTAAATTAAAGTTAGTAATTTACTTTCATATTTTTATATATATACATAAAGAGATTCAACTGCGAAAAATTTATTTCCAAAAAAAATTTTTTTTTCTTTATTTCTTTCCTTCATAAAATTTTCATATAATAATATTCTTTTTTTTTTTTTTTCAAATTTTGTGTATAATTATATTTTTTTCTTTTTTAACTTTTATTTGGAATCAGACTGGTGTAATTATTCACAATATAATCATAAACTTGGTTAGAAAACATTAACAAAAATGGAAACCATTATGATATTTTATACTCGACGTATAAGGCGATTAGATTTTTAGAGTATATTTTCTGACCTCAAACCTAAACTTGTACACTAGAAACAATATATTTAATTAAAAATATATGAATAGACTGAAATGAATCCCCTTTAATAAAACAGATAAATATATAAATAACGCAAAGATAGTGCACGAGGAAGGGAGGCAATCCATGTAAAATCCCCACGAGGGAAAATCATATTATAAATTTAAAATTTAAAGTAAGAAAGCAGAAAGTATCAACCGGGCATTTTCTGAACACAGAATTCAAATGAATTAACAGTGACTTGGCACAGAAATTTTTAGTATATCGAGATATAATACAACCTTCCCCGCTCCATGTCTCAGTGTTTCAAACGTTAACAAAATCAAACATTTTTGTTTCGTTATATACGAAAGCGTCAATTTAATTCGATACGAAATATAATTACATTAATGAAGCGCTGTCAAATTTGAAGCAAATGTTTTACGGCCTTAAAACATATTTTAATATTTCATTTACTATTTGGAATCCTCAGTTCAAAAATATTTCACCACGTATTTTAAACACATAATAAAAAGGCTTTACTTATATGTAACGCTAACTCTGTTTTTTTTTTTTTTTTTTTTTTTTTTTTTGCTTTTCTATGCTCTAACAGCACATCTTTTAATTAATTTCGAAATCAATTTTCTAAGGTCGCAGATCGATTTCAATGAAATCAATATTCCGGAGCAAAGACTCAGTTCTGTGCGGATTCTATTACACTTAGGAAATTAAAAAAATAATTCCAACTAAATTTTCAGTTTCACCCAAAAACCTAAAATGAGAGTATAGTAGCAGAGGACATGAAAAATGTACAATGCGTTCGCCGGATCTCTCGATACGCACCGAGTGTGCTGACAATTACACTCCGAAGGCATGCTAAGAAGGCAGGATAAATACTTATGATATGTTTTATTAGAGAATATAAACAAAGATGAGGAAGGTCCAACTCGGGCGAAAACGAACAAACTAACAATCTGTAAAGCCAAAACGTACAAAAATACTTCTTGCAATTCAAAAGTTTATTCACTGGTTTGTACAGTTTATTAAAGGGCAAAACATATTTCAAATTCAATAACATTATTTTAAATTATATAATTTAATATTTCTAGTTTCGGCCTTAAAACTGTCATTGAACACTGGTCAACGATAATTTTAGTGCTGATTTCTAGAAAAACAGAAATGGTAACAGTCATTCAACACTGGTAGTTCGACCTCAGTTCGATTCCAAGCAAATTGGCTGGCTGCATGAGTGTTTTCGTAGCTTTCTCTACATATAAACGTGGATACCAGCTAGTTTTCCTTCGAAAATAATCGCCGAAGGCATCCGTCCTTTTAGGAAGACAGCCCACTCGTGCTTCATCGTTATCAAATAAACCAAAGAACCATAATGTCAGTCCGCAGAAGTGTATGTGAGTGTGTGTATATATATATCTATATATATATTATCATTCTTCTTTTTAAAGGCGGCAAAGGGTGCATTTTATAAGCTCTGACAATTTCTAGACGTTACGAGGGACAGATTTTCCGAATTTAAATTTAATAATATTGAATATACAATCAGCATAAATATCGATCTACTTTGGAGAAATCGCAAAAAGAGAAAAAAATACAATTAGTTTTAACAATGATTAAGTAGATCGTTAAGCGAGGATGCATGCGAAAAATCACTATAAAATTGCTTGAGTCTAAAAAAAATCTTTCTCGGATTTATGTTTAATTTTTTTGTAGTACTTCTAATTTTACAAATATTAAAAAACATTCTGAAAGTTTTCAGGTTTTAAAGATCACCTCTTATATCAGCGGACATTATCAAGAGACACGGCCCACAAGGAATAGCGGAACATTTTATAGAATATTAGGATGAATATGCATTTAGGAAAAAAGTGAAACAGTATTTAATGTTTTTAATTTAATTAGATATATCATGAATTAAATGCATTTTTATTTAAATCAGTCAGATTAAAATGGAAAAAAATTATATTTTTAAAAACTGCACATATTGTTTTTATATAGTTTAGCTTGTTAATTAATAATAGACAGACTAAATATGTATGAAAGAATAATATCTCACGTTTTTGAGAATGGCAACAGACTCGAATGAAAAGTGAAGAAAAACATTCAAGCGAAACACCGCAAAATCGAGTTTCGAGACAAATAACCCTTTCACACTTTAAATTTATATATAGAGAAAGAGAGAGAGAATTCCTTTGAAAAAGAAAAATCACCTCACGGATTACACAGACTCCATCTGAAAAATCTTTGCGAAAATCTGATAGCTCTGAACTTCGCTGTCCTTGTGCTTGGGGACACACAGAGGAAACCAAATTTTTTCTTCTATTACAGATTTTCATTTATTCCAATGCTTTTTCAGAGTTTTTAATTATTTTAACAACAGTATTATAAAATATTAAATATTATTCATTCAAAAAATATTAATGCGTAATTATGATACTCTACTCACATTAATATAAGATTTCATCGCGTATAAGATAAACCTGGATTTTTAACGCGTTTCTAAATTGAAGGTTTTCAAGAAAGGAAAATAGTCTAAACACTATAACTAGAGGTAGGCCAATAAAATAATTAATTGATAAATCGCCTCATTACATTTTCAAAAATTTTAGCTGCGCATATTTGATGAGTATTTTTCCTCCGAACAGCATTTAAAAAAAAATAGGCCAGCGGGCCAGAAGACAGATATTTGGGTACACAAAATTGAAAGTTTACTTTTAGACTCCACTTGGCAAAAAGACAATGAATTTGGTTTACAAACTGACTTAATTCACTATTCAACAACTAAGATTTTCAAATGTAAACAAATAGCTGCCTCGTTACGCTTAGCACACTTTTACACTGTTGATAATTCTTCAACTATTGCATGCAGATTAACTAAAGGCATAAAAACCTTAACCGGAACATAAGTATAATATAATTCAGCCGCTGTTAAAGAAAATAATGCACAGTTTACCAACATATAACAATAAAAATCTTGATCTCACCGAGCCGGGTCACAGAGTGAATATATATGTTTCGTGCAGCCAATTCTACCAAAAAAAGGAAGTGCACAACTGCACGTTATAGCAATCCAATATATAAAATTCCAACGTTTTGAGGGTAGTCGTTTTTGAGTTATGCGAGATACACATGCACAGACCTTAAGAAAAAATCTCTTCTGAATCTATTTTACAATCCGTTTTAGAAAAAAGAGTCTTTTATTCTGTCTGTCCGTAAGTACAGCTGTCATGCAAAACATGTTTCAAATGGATTCTACAGCAGTCAAAAGGGATACTTTCGTTGAAATATGATACCCGAAATTTTTCGTGATTCCTTTACGTCGTACAAAGAAGTAAAAAAATACCACATATTCAGCCGATATAACAACAACATTTAAAAAGAAATTTTTGATAGAATTCAGTAACGAAACTAAAGTAGAAAAAAATTTCAATTCGTAGTATATTATGCATTTCTACGTTGTATTTCGTTATTCCATTAACCTTAGTTATTACTTACACACATTTACATATTATGCATTTTGAGTTTTTTAATTATAAATATAATTTTATAAAAAATCTGATGTGGACACCACGTGACTTCCTTGCGTGACCTATTAAATTATACGCATTTTTTTCTGCCTTTCATTTAAACTTATTTCCTCGAATTTCATTACAGATTTATTTCTCATTCAATTAATTCAGTTCTTACTTCGCGACAAGGCAAAAATACATAAAACCTCAAAATAAATTGAAATTGAAAAAAAAATTGAAAGATATAGAAAAACATAAAACAGCAAATACAGTCAAAACAATAAAAAAAGATTTTTTCCACAATTAAAATTAAGAGCTCCTACCCTAAAACAAGCAATTCGGCGAGCGGACAAGAAGGCAGATTTTTTTCAGTAAATTTACTTTTGGTCTCACTTGGCAAAAAGACACTCAAGCTGCAGAAACTGAATTAACCATTCTACTGAGTTTCAAATGTAAACAAATGGCGGTTCATTAGGCTTAACTCGCCACTTAAAGTTTCAAATTGTTGATAATTCTACAAAAAATTGCCTGTAGATTAAATAAAGGCATAAAAGCCTAAACCGGAACATAAAATCTATAAAATTCAATCACTTTTAAAGCAAAAAATACACAATTTACGAACATATAAGAATAATAATAAAAACTAAGCTTATAGAGTCATTAGGATATTTCGAAGCAGGAGGCATGAAAAATGAGCAACGCCTTCACCGAGAATCGAACCACGGACCTCTCGGTTACGCGTCGAGCGTGCTGACCACTACACCACGAAGGCATATGAGGAAGGCTGGAGAAATACTTTACTCACCCTTTTGAAGGGCGACTGGGGTTTTGGGGACCCAATCGCCAAATCCCGGTGATGGAGAATTATCATCTACCACCTTTTTAGTTCGGGCGCCAAAGTAGAGACATTAGGTTAATTCAGAAGCAGAAGTGGGGGGAAATGAGTAACGCCTTCGCCGGGAATAGAACCATGGACCTCTGGAATACGCGCCCAGCATGCTGACCACTACACGATGAAGGGAGAAGAAATTCCTCATATACTCCCCATTTTAAAGGGCGACTGGGGATTAGGGGACCCAATCTCCAAATCCTAGTGGTGGAGAATCATCATTCACCACCTTTTTTTTAGTTCGGGCGTCAATTCTAGATTATTTTTGAAGTAGGTGAAGAGACAAATGAGCAACGCCTTCGCCGGGAATCGAACCACGGACCTCTCGCCTCTCGGTTACTCGTCGAGCGTGCTGACCACTACACCACGAAGGCATGCAAAGAAGGCGGGAGAAATACCTTATAAGCTCTCCGAGCCAGGTAACAGAGTGGGTGTATATATATATATATATATACGATTGGTGCAGCCAATTGATATGAAAACGGGAGGCGCACAACTACATGTTATTGCAATCCCATATACAAAATTTCAACGTTCTATTGCTACTCATTCTTGAGTTATGCGAGATACATACATACATACATACATTTACTTCGCACAAGGAAGTAAAAAAAGAACAATAAACGAGATTTTATTTCCTTTGTATACAAAAAATAGCAAAACTTTCAAATATGCGAAAGTTTAATTTTTGAAAAGCGCGTACAGACCATTGCTCATCTAGTTTGTCATATCAGAGAGAGAAAATATAAGGCTAATGAGATTCTTTTTTGAAACTTGAGGCAAGTATAAAAGTTTCATTTATTTAATTATTATTAGTATCATTATTACTGAGTGTAATTTTTATAATTTCGACCCTTTTTAAGAGCCACTTTAAGGATCTGTTTAAAATCATCAGCACCATTGAAATTTCAATTTAATGAATTTTATTGCTTCAAGTCGTTTTCGTTAACTTTTATTATATTTAAAATTTTAAAATTTGAGGACATAAAGATCTTGTGATAATTCATTTAAGTTTCAATAAAAGTTAAAAACTTATTTTACACCTTTTCTTTATACCTCATTTCGACTATGTACTTGCTCAGCCCAGAGATTTATATGGATTTGATTGGAAAGCGATATAATTTAAATTGTGAGAAAAAATCGTAACAGCATAACTTGCAATAGAATGAGAAGTCTAGCTGTTGTTTCACCCATGGCACTTTCCTTGCATCAAAAAGCTTGTTGGTTGCTGCACTGAACTACTCATCAAGTCATCAATGAATTCAGTTGGCTACATATTAGTACCAGCTATTTGCTGTGTCACGTTGACTTATTAGCCTAAAAGGGGTATTAGTTTCGAAATAGGATTTTGCACCCGTTTACTATAAGTGGCTATCACTTTTCAAATTATTGCCACCAAATGTGATCGACCTGTACTGTTTTCAAGGAAATTAAATAATGAAGAATCTGCATGTATAAAAACGACGGTACCTAGAGCCATCAAATTTTCAATAACGTAGTCCTCTATCCGAGCATGCGCACCTGAAAGCCCGAGTTTTGTATTTCGAATTTGTTTTATTATTTATTTCATATTTTGCAAAACTTTATGAATTTTTTATCAACAAACTCAATTACCTGAAAGACAGCAGTGGCTACATTGTACGAAATAAAACATTTTTACCTCCAGCGCGCGATAATGTCTATCGGAAATTTTAAAGATATTTTATTTTTAAATATTTGGTGATTTTGCTTGCGAATTGAATTTTCTGTGATGTAAATGCGAAGAACGTGATATTTAATAAATAAGGTTAACACATAAAAAGCTAATAATGAAAAGACAAAAAAAAATTATAAGCCATGTTGAGAAAAGACAGAAAAAAAAATAAAAAAAGGCATGCCAACACTTACACTTCATCGGAAATGCTAAGCATATGCTGCTATGCGGCTTTTAAAAATTTTGTGATTTGAAATTTGTGTGATTGAGAAATTTTGTGTGATAATTTTGTGATTTCATTGTATATGGCGTAAGTACGAAGAATGTTATAACAAAGCCAAAAAGACCCAAAAAAAGGGGAGATAGTAGAAGTGAGTGCAAGAGGAGATTTGTAGACTGCGAGCTCACGGAGAGCGTTAAAAAACCTTTTAGGCAACCGTTAAAAATCTTAAATCTTTCAGATTTTGTTTATTTTTTTATTTATTTATTGTATTATTTTAGTTTGACTTTTGTGCTATACCATTAGCTTAAATCTTAAATTATGCAATAGATTTCGCTACGTACATAGAGTTTTCTAGAAACCGTTTCGTTGCCAGATATTTCAAATCCAAATTTTATTTTTGCAACAACAATATTTACAAGTCTGAAACGACAGAACATGTTATTTAAAAACATATCACTTCTAAATTTCCGATAATATCCAAAGTACGAAATTATTCTGATCTATTATCGAACAAACCAGGAACAAACACACTACATACGTCAATATGTAGGCTGTGGCATCACTAATATAATAGACTTTTTCAAAACAATACCACAATCATTCTATTTCCAGCTTTTGAACAACAATAAGACAAAATACCTAATCAACCGCGTCCGATGCGTTCGTGACTCTTCATTCACCTTGATTTTGTAACCTATTCTGCACTGAATGCGATAAAGATGCTATTCTTTTCCAACGTACTAAAATATGTATGCATCCATATCAGCAAACCTGTTATCAAAAGAACCAGACTCGGAAGCCAATAAAGTAAAATCAGGAAGATAATGATCTGATTATAGTGATACAATATTCTTAGTTCCATCAGGAGGAGTAACATTGTTCATCAGTCGATAGATCTACATCTCAAACTAAGTAGATAAGGATAATGTAAGAACAAGAGACATGCAAGAAAATAGTAGGATAAATAAAAAAACACTGGAACACACAGATGTTCTAGTTTTCGATCCGATATGTCTTCCGTGGTTCCAAGAACTCAAAAAAAAATTCAAGATATTTTTCATTTAATAAAATAAAAAAAAATCCTGCAGTTTAATCATTGCATTCAGATTCCAATTTAACCTATGAAACAAACTTTGTTTTTCTTTCTGCTAGAAAAGGAAGAAAAGCTGAATTTAATACACATTAAACGTTAACGAACTAGCCCGTACTAACTCTAGTCCGTAATCATCCACACAATAAAACAAAGTACAACACGAGAAAATTCAAAAACCCTGCTGAGTAAAACATGTGAGGGCATAAAAATTTGTTGCCTACGAAAAAAGAGGTGTTATAGATTCGATCTTCTATTTTTTGTCCCTATTATTTCTCAAATAAAAGCATATTAGCACCAAATATTATCGTCCTGTGTAATTTTTACAGAAATAATATAGTGAATAAAGATAAACGTTCAGCAACACAAATAAAAGTATATTTTCGCCAAATATTATCCACATGTATCATGTTTGATTTTATTGTCGAGTTAGTATATTTGTAGTAGTGTCGAGTATATTTGTGCTAGTGTCGAGTATATTTGTGCTAGTGCAGTGTCGAGTTAGTTATTCCGCTATTCACAATACGCTCTTTTTACTTTGAATGCTGATTTATTCTGAATATTAAACTGCTTGAAAATAGAAGTGAATTGTTAACAGTATTTTGCTGCTAATTAATATGTACTGTTCCTCGTTCTTGTGTTTATTAAATGCTCTCGAATAAACCATGACCTTTGAATTAAGCATGGACGTCGTCCCTGGTATTACACAGATTAATCGGGAGTTTAATAAAAAACAACATAAAAATATTATGAAACATTATTATTCATTGATATATTTACAGATAGAATTCATTCTTTATCATTACTAATAAATAATTTTATTATATAAAGTCTAAAAGAAATATTTTAATTATACTTTTTCATATGAATATAGAAACACATAAAAAAGCGTCCTTAAATCACTTAGAACTAGAGAGAATGTGTATTCATGTATTTGTAGTTATAGAAACGTTATCAAAAAAATAAATAACAACAACACTCTACGCTTTGCTTATGGCCCGCTTCAATTTAAGGCTCGAAACGCAACAACTCTTAGCTTATGACTGGTTTTATGTATTGTAAAAGACTGCTAATGGCGTTTCCCTCTGGATTAGAGCTATTCTGCTTATAAAATAAATAATAAAATAAAATTTATACTCACACTGATTTATGCATCAGAATCAACTAAGGATAAGAAAAGTTGTTAACACATCTATATAATGAAGATCTCCGCTATTTATGTAGAATCTATTTTACTACCCTGAAACATTTCATGAACAACATTCATTTAAATTATTTATATATCTATAGTTTTAAAATTATTCTTGTTTCGTAAAATATAAAGAATAAAATTTCGTTGGCAGTCCTTATCTTATAACAGCAAAGATATGCAGAACAAGATAAACTTACTACCAATATGTACGTCATTATAATGCATTTGGATTTAACTACTGCTGTTGAGCTTTAAATCCATGACAGCGTATGATCGATAACTTTCAAACTGCTTGCAGTTTATCCTTTTTATTTTTCCTCCGCAACCTCTCTTTTTTCCCTCGCTTTATAATGTAGCTCCTCAAGCAGATTTGAACAACAAAAGTTAAGAATTTACAAAGAGTAAAACTGCCCCAGAAATACTAGCAGATCCATTGCTGCTTTTTTGCATTTTTCATAATATTTGAGATTAATAAACACTAAGCATATCCGTCATAATTTTCTGACACTGAAAAAGAAAATAATTATTTGATAACTGCCAGTGGGTTTTCTGCAAGACTGTATCAAAATTATTTTGAAATAGAACTGCGAATGAATTATAATGCAATACGAAGCGCATTTATGATAATTTTAAAAGACAAATTTTTGGCAAAGTTAGAATAGCGAATCTGCAGAATCGTTGCTTGGGGAAAAAGAAAGATTTTGATAAACGTTTAATCTTGAGAAAAACAGATTCATGACATTACTTTATTTATTTTTACATTACTTATTCTGCTTGTTTTACAATACTGTATACTCGTACAAGTAAAAACAGAAAATAATAGTAATAATAAAAATATAGATAATAAAAAAAAAACCCTAAAAGCTTTTCAGATTTTAAATTACGCCCAAAGGGGCGTTTTTGTGAGTTACCTTTATTTATTAAATATCATGTTCTTCGTTACCTTTATTTATTAAATATCATGTTCATGAAAAATAATTTTAAAATCAGGATATCTTTAGATTTCGGATACACAGTCTCGCGCGCTGGAGATATAAATGTTTTTTTTTTTTTTCCCCTGTACAGTATTGCCATTGCTCACTTTGAAATCGTTGAGTTTGTTAATCAAAAATTCTTTAATGTCTCACAAAATATGAAATAAATAATAAATCAAATTCCAAATTAGGGCTTCCAGATGCCCATATTCGGTGGAGGTTTACGTTATTCAAAATTTGATGGCTCTAGGTACCGTTGTTTTATCGCAATAGCAGACACATACATAAATTTACCCAGATTCTTAATTATTTAATTTCTTTGACGAAATTAATAGCCCTTCTCGGCTAACGCCCTTTGTGCTAATAAAGCAAATTCGAGGATTTCATAATAATACCATCTTCTCACCCCCCAATGGCGTGCCCAAGCCGTCCATGGACGTTGGCCACTACTAAGACCGAAAGCGGTGGTCACTCACACCGGAACACTTAATAGGTGGCCAACCGTTGCCTTTTATGAAGAGAAGGACAAATTAAACCCTTGTCTTTTCCGAGATTCGAACCCGGGACCATCAGTACGAAAGTCAGAGTCACTAACCACGATCCCGTCTGGGCGGCTAATACCGTCTGTTATATTGCATTGTTCGGAAATTATTTTCGGTATTCCATGTTAATAAATGTACTTTGTATTATTTTATTTAATAATATAAAATACTGGATAAAATGTCGTTAGTGTCTTACACTAAATAATTCAACAAACAAACTTGATCACACTTTTGAATCTTATTCGACTATGCTGTTGATCTTGATCACAAACTTGATCACACTTTTGAATCTTATTCGAGTATGCTGTTTCATACAGCGTTCGCTGTTATCTACATAAGTCTGAAAGAGCATCAGCCGCAGATGGGAGAAACACTACTTTGCATACATAAATATACTAAATATATAAGTAGATAAATATTAGTACGTAAGCGCCCAAACCGATTTTAAGAAAAAGGATAGTGGCATATGAAGCCCATAATGAAACAAAAACTATAAGCACATATGCTAGCAAACAAAAGAGACATCCCTCTGGCGACTCCATCATAAAAAACAAATCACTCTTCATTGCCTCTTTTAAAGTTCTTATCATTTTCTCTCCCTCATTATCTGTAGGCAACAAAAGAAGCATTGCTGTCCACAATGACAGCGAATTTTGTTTCTTAGAACTCGTCTTTCTTGTTTGAAATTCGTGGGGCAATGAAGCATGACTGGGCCAGTTACGTAGTACTCAGACGCAGAAGTTAAAACATCATCATTACATCGGGCGGTATACAATGGGTCGAGTGTTGACTACATGGTCCCAGCGCGTGATTGGAATACCGATGCTCCAGGGTGGAATTTCGAACGGGCTCTTTAACTGCATGAACACGAAACAGAATTACAAAAATAGCGGTTGGATATGCGTGCAGTGGTTTTATATAGAACCCCAAAAAAGAAGCGAGTAAGAAGGCAAATATTCAACGACAATTTTTCTCCAGCATATTTGGTTTCTAAAAAGTAATTTTGAGGAGTTCTATAGTCAAAGAAGCTAAAAAATTATACATTCGAGGCCCACCAATGATCGAGAGAAGGTCATTAAGCTGCTATCTCGGATTTTGTTTCCGAACCGGCTGACTGTATGGGGTTTTCGAGTTTTTCTCTTGTTTATAAAAGGAATAAGAACAAATTTTCTTCAGGAAGTCTTTCATGAAGGTATACCTCCTAATGCAGAAAATCTTCGTGCGATTTGCCACAGCTAAATAACCTAATTTAATCCATAATTTGAAGTACATATGAATTTTCAAACTATTTCGCTTACTATAAGCAAAAATTTTACAAAACGATTCAAAAAACTGCCAAATTCTTACTGCGCATTTATAAAACATATTAAACAATTTGGCTTACTCCTAGAAATGAATTAAATAATTTCAAGGCAGATAGTCTTCGAGTGCTTTGTCGTAATTAAATGAACCAAACCAAACCTATTTTATGTATTTTTAGTTTTAACCATTTTAATGACGATATTTTTGCAATTAAGTTTCGCCGCATACATGACTCAAGGGTAGCTTTTGGATTCTCTTTCACCGGGTCTACTATTCTATAACTTAATAACTTCTATAACTTTTATGCTGCCACTGACAACAACGCAAAACTGTCATTATATTTCAGACACCTAACTAAGTAAAGGCTTAAATAATAACTCGTTAATTTAAAATAATAGAAATCTTTAATTGTAATATATAACATGCAGGCTCAATATTTTAGCTGTAACTACTACATTTTTACTCTTATCGACAAAGCGTAATGAAATATACTTATAAACGCAGAGGAGAAACAAACGAGGACATCGTTACACGAGATGAAAAGCAAGATCTTTTCCCTGACTAAAATGAAGAGACATATCATTTCCTCTTCAGATATGATTCATAAAAAACCCTCACGAATTGCAATGCATATATGACGAGACAAAGAGAAGAACGTTAGTCAAGAGCTGTGTTTCTCTTTAACATATGAAGGTTGACAGAGCAAAGCTCTCTATCCAATTTGATATCTTTTTCCATCTGCTGCACTATTCTGTCAATATAACTTGGTGCAGTGCACAGTCAAGATGTGACATACTTCTAACTGAATTGCTTCAGCTCAAAGTTGCATTAATAACAAATATCGTGACTAATGCTACGTATAAGTTATGCCTCTTATCTCACATGTAATAATACAATGAAAGGTAAAATTTAAAAATCAAAGCCTTAACTATCGTTATGCATAGAAATACTTCCTCAACTATTGTTTGTATCTGTGGTAATTATTGGTGTTTTCAGTTCTTGAAAGACATGCTGTTACCTTAAGGAAGAAACCCCTTTCCTAAAAAATCTGATGTGTACACCACGTGACTTCCTTGTACGGAAAATTAAATTATTCGCAATTTTCCTACATTTCATTTAAACATATTGAATTAACAATTAACGAATTTTGAATTAAATCTACTTCGTTCATACCGCATAAATCACAATAGAATGAATGCACTCTTTAAAGTTCACTATATTTATTTACCATAGCCACCCTTCACTAGGTTCACGTAACAGCGTTACATCTCACTCTTTTTATAACTCAGAGCGAGCAGAAATTATAGCATTTGAAGCACTGCGATTCAGCACTGCTTATTTAATGCGCAGGCGCTACTAATTAATTCAATTCTCAATTCGCGGTAAGGCAAAAATGTATAAAAATTCAAAATATTTTCATTAAAAATTGAAAGCTATAGAAAAACATAACCACCAAGCACAGTTAAAACAATTAAAAAACATTTTTTACAATTAAAATTACAATTTGTGCGCAAAAAATAGCTAATAATTTAAATGATAATTCCAGAATGAATCAAGCATAATTTAATTTGCAATAATAAAAGAAGACGTTACTTTGTTGTTGCGAAGCTTATTTTCTCTAGATTGGCAACAAATACACTATTCCGCTAAGCATCAAATGTAAACAAATATGGCCGCTATCATAACCAAAAATTAGGCTTAGCTGCACTTAAAAAACTTTTGATAATTCCACAATTATTGCATGCAGGTTAACTAAGGGCATAAAAATCTTAACCGAAAGATAAAAACAACATAATTCAATCATTTCTAAAGCAAAAAATGCACAATTTACAAACTTATAAGAATAAAAAAACTGAGCTCACTGATATATATTTCTGGCAAAGAGATTGCACACCGTATAGCAGTTAAAATCACACCGAGTTGCTGCCTCAGCGAGAAATGGCGAATAATCAATCTGTTAGACGACATCTGGATGCTTTTACCCGAGGTCGAATCATTGGGAAATTGGAGGAAGGCCGCAGTGTGACAAGTGTTGCTGCAGAGTTCGGAATTGCTCACAGCATCGTTTCACGACTTTGGAAGACAA
>KK114136.1:536792-557490 GCA_000611955.2 Stegodyphus mimosarum | reverse complement strand
TCGAAGAGCTGTTGGAGAGTGAAGATATTGAACACATGGATTGGTCGGCAAGGTCTCTGGATCTAAATCCCGTCAAGCATTTACGGAACTTACTAGGGAGACCCGTGGCAGCACGTAACTTATCGCCAGTAACGATTCCGAAACTGCGATTGGTGTTACAAGAGGAACGAGCAGCACTGTCTCAACAGCTCATTAACAACCACATATCCAGCATGCACAAATGATGTGAAACCTGCCTAGCAGTCAGGGGAGATCATATCCTCTATTAAAAACCGGATGTTTCTTGCTGGACACCCATCACAGGGATGTTTTCATTCTACTTTTTCAATAAAGCTTCTTTTTATCCCTCTGATTTCTCTTTCAGTAAGTGTTGCTTACATTACTCATGTCCTTACGTATTGGTGATCTTACGGTATTAAATGTGTTGATTTGGAAAGCTTTTGTACAAAGTTATATTGAAAAAACCGTCTCGTCCTTAATTTTTGCACACCAGTGTACATACGTACGTACGTACGTACAGGCGCCACAAAAAAATTTCTTCAGAATCCATTTTAAATTTGTTTTATAATTATTTTGGGGGAAAAGATTCTTTTATTCTATCCTTACATACGGATGTCATTCAAAAACATCGTTAAATTGCATTCGATAGCGGTCAAAATAGATATTTTCGTTAAAATATGATACCCGAAATTTTTCGCGATTACAATACTTCCTTTTTACTTCGTACAGGGAAGTAAAAAAGGAAGGTTCTAACTATATTTGAGGTATAAGACTTGATTGTCGTTCAAGTTACAATATAGCATTTCTTATTAACGTGATAAAATGAGTAATTTAAAGAAATATTTACGTCTCTATGCATACACAAGGACTGAATTTTTCCTACTAATTTAAATGAAAATACTAAATCTTAACTAACAGCAGTGATACTAGTATATCTAATTTATTTTTGGTAAAATATGATCTCCTTACTGAAAAAAATTTAAAAGGAATTAACGGCTGACGGTCATCAGTATAATGGATGCAGTAAACTTAGGTTACTAAAATAAAATTATATCGACGAACAACGGTGACTGTCAACGTCAACGGTTAATTATGTGTTGAAAAACACCAATATTGAGCATTGCAATGATTCATGCAATCGTAACATTTGCCAAGGCGTTAACATAATAAATGCACAATAATGTAACGTAACATTCCAAAAATTTAGGATAATTTCGTCTATAGATGTTTAAAGTCACTGAAATAGAATTTGCCAAGAAAAGTTTATGTCCTTCGTTAAGACGTCGGATTTCTCAAAAATTTCATTTATTTTACAAGAGAATATACAAGAAATCTTTATAAAGAAATTCTCAAACAAATTTAGAATGTTTAACTTTTAGAAAAATAATATTCTTGAAGTAAAATTCCAAATAAATCAAAAGAACAAAAAAAAAAAGAAAAAAAAAGACATACACAAAACGCAAGCAGAAGCCAACAACCCGACGCCGAAAAGTTTAAGTCAACATAAAAATAACGCTGCCGACCGACTCTCAAGCGTAATGAAATACCGCGTGGGTGTTTCAAGCCTTTCAAATTTCTTTTTAAATTCTTAGACATTCCAAGACAGTTGCGTTAAGCACACAATTACAGAATGTGCGTCAACTGAGTATGCCTACGTATGTATGATTTGCGTCAAAGGTGAGAAAAGCGGCTGCAAATGCTACACGAAAAATATTTCTGTTTGCACAATCGTTCATCCATTTTCATTGTTTATAACTTGAAACACTCAAATAGCACAGAAAATGTGAATAATAAAATCAGAATTATGGTTAATTCTCTAGGACAGTATTTCCCAAAGGCTGTTCCGAAGAATCTTGAGTGTGTTTACGGATTTGCAAATGTATTAATACAAAAGAAAAGTAGAGGCAAAAATTTACCGCACAATTTTTTTCGAGAATAAATGAAATGTGCTTCTAAACAACATCTTTGGTACAAATATTATTAACATTTGCTCCATTAGCTTAATTACTTAAAACGGGTTTCAGCACCAGAAAATACGTTACAAAATATTAATTTTTTTTCCCCAAATTCAGTTTTGTATGTCACTCTAAATACAAATTCTAATGGTAATGACGAATTCTAATGGAAATAATAATGGAATTTTATTGCCTAAAGTCTCCCTTTTCTACACTTTCTTCAAATTATTATTAATATTTCAGTACTTTTCTGATTAGATCATTTCTTGTTGGTAATGAAATACACAAACAGAAGCTCAAGTTTTTAAACTGTAATTATATATTTAACTAATCTTTTATTTAATAACATATATGTGTTATCAGATGGTAAAATCAAGTGTTATTTTTGTTAAATAATCTGACGTGTACAACACATGACTTTCTTGTACGAAATATTAAATTCTACACATTTTTTGCTGCATTTCATTTAAACTCATTTCCTCGAATTTCATTAGAGATATATTTCTCATTCAATTCAATTCTCACCTCGCTACAAGGCAAAAATACACAAAACCTCAAAATATCTTTATTAAAAATTGAAAAATATAGAAAATATAAAAAATAAATACAGTTAAAACAATTTAAAGAACAATTTTTACTCTTAAAATTAGTTTCCACGCAAAAACAAGCAATTCGGCCAGCAGGCAAGAAAGCAGATTTCTCGACACCACAAAACTAAAAGTTTACTTTTGGTCTCATTTGGTAAAAAGACACTGAAGGCGTAAAAACTGATTTAATTTGTGGAAGCTATGCTGAGTCACTGTATGGGATAATTTAATAACTTAAATGATAATTCCAGAATAGATTAAGCATGATTTAACTCCCAATAATAAAGAGGACGTTATCTTTGTTGTGGCGAACTTTAATTTCTCTATATCGGCAACAAATCCACTATTTTACTAAGTTTCAAATGTAAACAAATATGGCCGCCATGATAAAAAAAAGTAGGCTTAGCCGCCCTTAAACAACTTCTAAATTGTTAATAATTCTACAAATATTGCCTTCAGGTTAACTAAAGACATAAAAACCTTACCCAGAAGATAACAACAATACAATTCAATCATTTTTAAAGCAAAAAATGCTCAATTTACCAACAGATAAGAATAAAAAAACAGAACTCACGCAGCCAAGTAACAGAGTGGGTATATATGTGTATATATATATATATATATATGTTTATATAATTGTGGTGCGGGAGATTGCCACCAAAAAGGGAAGTGCACAACTACATGCTATAGCAGTCCTATATACAAAAGTTCAACGCTCTAAGGATACTCGTTTTTGAGTTGTACATACATACGGACGGCACGAAAAAAATCGCTCCATTTTAAATCAGTTTATAATTCGTTTGGAGAAAAAGAGTACTTTATTCTGTCCTTACGTACAAATGTCGCGCATAAACGTCGTTAAATTGCATTCGATAGCGGTCAAAATCGATATTTTCGTTGAAATATGGTACCCGGAATTTTTCGTGATTACAATAGTTCCTTTACTTCGTACAGGGAAGTAAAACTGAAGTGAAATATTGATACGGTTTTCTTGTAGTCCTGCATTTAACAAAATGTAATTAATTTAAATAAATATTTTTAATTTAATTTAATTTTTAATTAATTAAATTCAATTAATTTTGTCCTTTGAAATTTAATTTTAAAATTAAATAAAATGAATTTTGTCTTTTAGAGACTGTTAAGTTTTTCAAGACTAGCATTTAACAAAATTCGCAGTCTTTGGAATCGTTATTTTTTCTATATTGTTTCTATATTACGAAAAGTGCCTCGAGTTAATATTTCTCATTTTAAAAACATGAGATTTTTTAAATTTAATTATTTCAAGGATGTACGAGTTGCTGTTTCATATTATTAGAAAATGTCTATTTTTTTACTGAATTCCGCTGCAGATGCGCGAGTTTACACTAGAGATTCCAATGCTAAATTGGAATTGGACAGAAAATAAGAATGCAAATTTCTTCCTTGTCTTATGTGTTCTTTTTAATGTGCTCATTTACTTTTGGGCTATATTTACGTACTCTATATCATTTCATATAGTTCGAATTAGTCGGTTTTAATAAACAAATTAGCCTCAAATTCTATTCGTTTAAATCAAGTAATCATTTCAAATATAATGCACTAATATTAACATTCATTTCCACGAATCAATTGGATATATAAATTAAATGAGTTTGAATTATAATGAACCAAGTATATCATTAAAAAAATGGAGATTTAAATTACTGAAAAATGCGATTGTTGCTTTTCAATGACTCACATTTTTTTAGCAATAGGATCATAAATTGAAAAATAAATTAAGCATCTTTTATCATCTGGATTATCAACATTCTTGATTTATCTAATTTATCAAGTCTCCAAAAAGGTAAATTAAATATTTAATCTTTCAAAAAATGGCAGCATTTGGCGAGTCAAACCAATGACAAATTATTGTACCGTAACGTGATTAAAAGGTTTATACAGACTAAGCAAAAAATATCGCTACCTTCAAATTCTTTAGCTGAGGGAAGAAGTTCATATGCTTTTTCAATTCCAAATAACTATGTGCAATAAATCGAACACATATTTTAAGCTTACCATAAAATACTTAAGACATTTAATGCAGCAAATACACATTTACATACGAAATTCAGACGCAAGAAACATGCATTATATTGAAAATTCAAAAGTTTATAAAGTCTTTAGCTTATTTTAAGCAAGAGATGTAAAAAACGTGCAATGCCTTCGCCAGAATGCGAACCTCGACCTCTTGAATACGCGCCGAGTGTGCTACCGTTACACTACAAAGGAATGTTGGAAGGAGAGAGAAAATATATACCCCCCTTTTAAAGGGCGACTAGGGATTAGGGGACCCAATTGCCAAATTCTGGTGCTGACAAATTATTGTCCACCACATTTTGTACAGACGCTATTTATAGAGTCATTAGGTTATTTTAAGTAGGAGATGTGAAAAATGTGCAATCTTCTCACCAGGACTCGAACCGCATAGTATTGCTTATGTACTTTATATAAACATTTTCGATTTCTTATTACTTTATATAAACATTATCCATTGCTGCTATCTCGTTCTACAGTAAGTTGCAAATAACAACCTATTTCACTTCACAGAAATTAATTCTAAATAACAAACAGACAGATAGTCACTGAATACATTAACCATTATGAGAAATGATTCAAGTAAATATTTAAAAGTAATATAGATCACATCTGGTCCGCAGTACCGTTTTTAGAAGCACCAGAATACTTAAGAATGCTTGTCATTGTTTGGAATATAAGTACAAAATTACTTATTACTGATTTATAAGCCCAGATAACTTCAGACTGAAATTTCTTCCATGTTGATTTTTTTTTTTTTTTTAAGTTGTCGGGCTGGTCGCATTATAAGGTTATCGTGACCAGTCATCTTGATCGTGTTATTTAAGACATTGACTATGAGAGGTTTTAAAGGTTGAAGGAACGTTATTTTGCATATAAGTACATTATTTACATGTAGCTTTAAGCAATGTCCCCGACATATAGAGCAGCGTTATAACAGACACAGCTGTAGTTATATTTTTGACATTCCGATTATTGTTTTGTTCACTTTGCTTTTAATTTCTGTCTAAGCACATCTTAAAGAAACCTACAAAAGCTCTTAAGATCTTTTCAACAGATCACAGGAGTGTTACTTTTTTTTAACGTAGTTTCCATTCGACACAAATAAACACTAGCAGTTACTAAAAACTGATGAGGTCTGATAACTGTCATTTATCATCCCTACAAACATGCATTGATGATCAGTGAAATAAAATAATTAATTTTTAAAAAAGGGATTTCTTTTTCGGCAGTTCTCATTAAACTTTTGGTATTTAAAAATGCCAGTGCTGGCAAAACAAATTTAAAAATCTAAATGCAGTTTTACTTGATTATAAAGATTTAGCTTTATCAGCTGACTAAAGTGAGTATTAACTTTACTTATTTTATGGTAAAATTTTTCATGGTAAAATCTTTTCTGTAATTTTAGACTGCAATTTAAAATTTTCAGATTGCAAGTTATTGCAAAAAACTTTGTGAATGGCAACGTATATGCATATTTCTGAGCTCGATTTTAACCAACACGCGGTATTTCGAGAGAAATGTTTGACACGTCTTTTGGTCTAAAATCGCGGCTTTGCCTGGAAATCATGCCCACTGTTTTCTAACCTTTTAGCATATTCAGCGAACAAATAATAAGAATCATAGAACAAAATTTCTCTACATTTTAATAAGTATGTTAATTTATTTTATTTCAGTTTCTTGACATTTAGATTAAATATAATCATTCAATGTTAAACGCTATATACTGGAAAAAAGCCTATTAGTAACTATAAAATTATGTTGATAGTATTTATTTATCTTATTATCCAGTAATCTCTGATTTCCACCAGCTGAACAATTTTTGAAGTAATTTTAAGATATCCATACAAAGATTAATTCCTTACGCTTACGCATTCCTTACGCTATACATCATGTTCCCTTAAAACACTTTCGCAAGCTACGAGAAACTGACCCATCTATTTTAAACTCATTCTTTTGTAAAACATCTAACCTAAAAGCTTTAATTATGATCTAACTTAAGAGAAAAAATATCCTCTACAGAAAACATAATTCGGAAACGTTGACTATTTTTATACTGGTATATGATCTTAATCTAGAACTTCATTTTAA
This sequence comes from Stegodyphus mimosarum, assembly GCA_000611955.2. Taxonomy (NCBI): domain Eukaryota; kingdom Metazoa; phylum Arthropoda; class Arachnida; order Araneae; family Eresidae; genus Stegodyphus; species Stegodyphus mimosarum. The sequence continues at coordinate 550,805 of KK114136.1, read as the reverse complement.
GAATCAATGACCAACTCATAAGAACGAGTCATAACAGAAATGTATAACGTACAGTTAGATCTGTTAAGGACGTCAATATATATGAATGCGGAAGATTTTCATTCAATACACGATGACACCGAGTTTACAGGATGTAAGAATCAAACGCTTTGTCAAGTAAGTGCCATGACCTCCGCCGAATGCCCATAGAAATGCCCTTCACAAACGCAAATTAAAGGGACCGCGTATCATCTATGAATCTTTCATCCTCTAAAAATTCACATGAGCAGCAGCTTGTGAAGATGATGTCCTGCGCACATGACCAGTCAGCTTGTGTGTGCAAGACACTGGAAGTCCGGTTTCCGCGGAATATTTCCTCCGTTCAATTTAATCCCCAAGCTCTGCTTGAAATACAGTGAAGAAATTCCGACAAAAGAGAATGGTAACAATAAAGAACAAAAGATGCACGTGACTTTTCTCTGAACCACGCGTCTTCATACAAATTCAGAGCGTTCAATTTCCTCGTTCTGCGCGACTAAAAATAAAAGACGGCGATAAGGTTAGTTTACTTCATTTACGAGCATTTGGGTATACTAGTCTTTTTCGCTCGCTTCGTATCGTAAACTGCCAACGGTGCATAAAGTAGGAGCTTTCTCTAAAGCTCGTAATTTTCTTGACTTCTTTTAATTTGTTCGGGGCGAATAATCTGAAATTAAAACAAAAGAAAATATCCATTTTGACCGCTATCGAATGCAGTTTAATGATGTTTTTGCGTGAGATCTGTACTAAGGACAGAATAAAGGACTCTTTTTTTTTTTCAAACGAATTATAAAACTGATTTAAAATGGATTCAGAAGAGATTTTTTCGTGGCGTTTGTACGTACGTACGTACGTATGAACCTATGTATGTAGCTCTAAATCAAAAATGAGTAGCCTCAGAACGTTGAAATTTTGTATATAAGACTGTTATAGCATGTAGATGTGCATCTCCGATTTTGTTTGCAATAGGCCGCACCAAAAGTATATAAATATATGTATATATTAGTATATCCACTGTATCACTCGGCTCATAAGCCAATTTCTTTATTCTTATATGTTTGTAAACTGTGCATTTTTTGCTTTAAAAATGATTGAATTATGTTGTTCTTATCTTCCGGTTAAGGTTTTTATGCCTTTAGTTAACCTACATGTTATAGTTGTAGAATTATCAACAAATTTAAAGTTATTTAAAAGCGGCTAAGCCTAATTTTTTTGGCCATAGCAGCCATATTTGTTTACATTTGAAACTTAGCAGAATATTGGATTTGTTGCGAATGTAGAGAAACTTTGCGAATGTAGAGAAACTAAGCTTCGCAGCAACAAAGTAACGTGTTCTTATATTATTGCGAATTAAATTGGGCTTAATCCATCCTGGAATTATCATTTAAGTTATTAAATTATCCCATATATTGACTCAGCATAGTGTCCACAATAAATTCAGTTTCTACACCTTCAGTGTCTTTTTGCCGAGTAAGACCAAAAGCAAACTTTCCGTCTTGTGCACCGAAAAATCTGCCTTCTCGACCGCTAGCGGAATTGGTTGTTTTTGCGTATAAACTGTAATTTTAATTGTAAAAAAAAAATTTTTTTTAAATTGTTTTGACTGTATTTGCTGTTTTATGTTTTTCTATATTTTTCCATTTTTAATACAGATATTTTGAGGTTTTATGCATTTTTGCCTTGTCGCGAAGTAAGAACTGAATTAATTGAATGAGAAATAAATCTGTACTGAAATTCGAGGAAATAGGCTTAAATGAAAGGCAGAAAAAAGTGCGTATAATTTAATATTCCGTACAAGGAAGTCATATGGCGTACACATCAGATTTTTTTTCATAAATTAATATTACACATCTTAAATGAAACTATACGAAAGACTTTAAAGTAAATCATAGCATCAACATGCAACTGGATGAAAAGATAGCAGGAAATGTTAAGGTATGATATTATGTATTATGTATTATTATGGTATAATGTTATGATATTAATATCTGCCGAACTCAATGAGTTACAGTTACGCTAAGTGGAAACAAAGAAATCATCTTATTAATTCCTGTGGAATTAAATAAATTAAAAATAAATTATGCAAAACTGAATTTTGAAAACAAATAAATTTGGTTCATTAATTCCATGTAGTTAAATTAAAAAAAACCATTAAAAATTAAAATTACTAATTTCTAAGATTAAATTAATCAGAAAATTATAATTAAATGAATTAGAATTACATTAAATGGGTCAAAGGTGTCATTATTTGGCGACACAAAAAACCACTAGACAGCCCTCCTGTAATTAAACACAAATATAAGCTCCCTATTGTTTGACGAAGGCTTGTTTGCTTATATAATTGAGCACTTGCATATACAAAGTTTATACTTAGTTACGTAAAGAAACGATGCCCCATCATAATCGAAAAGAATGAAACTTGTATAAGGTTGTTACCGACAATAAAGGATGCAGATCAATTTATAACTTTCAAAACAACCTTCACAAAAAGTGCAAGCATTTCCTTTGCCGGACGACCCCCATGCGTGTATGGTTTTTAATTAACTATTCTGATTAATAAAGCAAATGAAAATTCACTTGCATAGCAGCGCCTTGGTATAAAAGTACTTCTACCTTTATGAAAGCATCTTTTAACACATATTGATCTGCTTGAGTGCCGGCACCTTCATGCCAGAGTACCCTTATGAAGATTTATAGCTTTTCATACAGTGGATGATTTGCAAAAACAAAGATATCGGCACTTTTTTTGCAAAAAGGAACAGTTTTCAAATTTAAAATAATAAGACAAGGCTACTAATTATTTACCCCGCATAAAACAGAGGGAATAGTATTTTTTTGAACGAAAGTGACTGCAGAAAGGAAACCAAACACAAAATTCAAAAAGAAACCAAATTCAGCACTCCCGATGAAGCACAAATCGGTAAAATCAAACAGCAAAAAATTTCTGTCAGGGCATATACACCTGAATTCTGACTTTAATAACGAATTTATCCCCTCATTGCATCAAAATTCCTGCGAATATAAAAATAAATACCGCACAGACAAACGAACCATAAACGCCTTACTACAAGTAAGAAAGTCATAAACGCCAAACTGAAATCCTGAAGCAGTTATTTCTCAAATAATCGGAACACATATGGTATCCTGTACAAAATGGCATTAAACCAACTTAAATCCACATTCCAAATAACATGTAGCATAACATTAACAACAACGCCACACTGACATATGATGCCCTAAATAGTATCTTTCTGAAGGATGACCAAATTCAAGACACGCCGGAGTAAGCAGTGATCAGAAATGCAAATACTGCTTGTATTTGTAACACGAAATCACTAAACAATAAACTTTCTTATCGCATTTGGTTCAGTTAAACAAAATGCCAATGTTAATTTCCTTTATTTTACACTTCACATTAAGTGGATTTAGATAAATATTTCTCTTATAAAAGTTCTTCAAAAACAAGACATTCATTTCCCAGGCAGATGGTTGTTAAGTCCGTCGCCACAGTTAATCTAATCGAATCTCTTAAAGAATGGTTGAGAAAAGGGACGAGAGTACAAATACGATCGAAAATTATTGCCTGTTAGGCTGAATTTAATACAGAAACTGAACCATCAATACCTTTTTTTAAAGATTTTTTCAATTCTTACAAAGGCGAATCTTATATTTTTCAAAACAAATGTATTGTAAAAATAATTAAAATTATCAAAAAATAAATTACCAAATGTGAGTAAAATTAAAATAGAAGAGATTAGTAAATTATGTTGGATAACTAGATGTTCATTTTTGACAGCAGTTTTTCATCTATAATGCACATGCAAGAAGCTTAAATCAATTTTCATAACAGAAAAAATTGACAGATAAAAAAATACTGTACACCGAACTCCCAATTATCTGTGTGCGGATTATTCTTTTTGATAATTATTCGTGCATCATTTCTGCGTTTTCAGAACGGTGATTGAAAAATTTGAGACGCTTGTAAAATTTCGGAATAAATGCACGGTTTTTTGATTCGGTGAACTTCATTACTAACAACTGGAATAAAATTGAAAACGTAAAGTTAATTCATGGCCGGAAAAAAACTTATTCCTGATATGTGAACTAGAAAATATTCTTTCTATGAAAATGTAACAACACTGGGCTTCCTTGAAATTATTTCTGAAGTTACGCTTTGAAAATATATGAGAAGAAAACACGAAAGTTTAGATAAGACTTCCAATGAAGAATTCATCATAGTGAAGCATTTTAATACATGGTGATTCAAAAGTATCTGTCAATATATAAAGGCGGGGACCGAAATGAGGAGATTTTGCAACAAAATATACGTGTAGAATGGCGCATAGAGGAGGTACAGGTCTCTGTTGAGTGGTACATAAAAACGTTGTGCTGCCTTAAATCCTCATTCCCATGCGAATTTCGAAAGGTAGACGAATTCTAAGCATTTTACTCATGAGCCTGAGCTAAAACGGTGCAGCTACTCAAAGCATGTACAGAGAACGGTTTCCGAGCACATGCCTTGAGCAGCTGCTCCGTTTCCGTCCGCAAACCTATAGATAAAATATATAAAGTAAGTTTTAATATTACTTTGATAAAATCTTAGTTTAAGTATTACAGTGCTACATGATTCAGTTACAACCAATCAAGAATTCATTGTGTATGGTATCAGTCAGGGGTGGGCAACTGTTTCAGATCGGGGGGCCACTTTGTAGAAGCAGAGGCTTGCGAAGGGCCGCTATTTTTTAAAAGATTGTATTCATTAGTTAACTTCGTATGTCAAAAAAGACGTAAACTGTACCATAAAAGTCGATAAATATAAATAAAATAAAATAGTGGCAGTTGTATTCAATTTATTTATTGTACTAATATTAATTTTATTTATTATTTCGTAGTGTCGTTTCAGAATGTACTTCCTAAATGCGGCTATCGTTTCATGACACAGTAAACAAACTGCTTTATTCCCTGTATTACCACAGTAATATTCATTTGTACATTCAGCTACACACAACATTCATCACATATTTTACGTGTTTTCGGACGATTCGTGGTTTCACTTAAAGTTGAGAATGAGGATGTCCTAGTTTAAAATACAATATGAACTTCGGTCGTGCACGGGAAGGAGATTTCGGTTCACTTAAGGCGGATTTTAACTGTCTTGGAGGGCCGCAAAAAACTTAGCGAGACACATGTGGCTTACGGGCCGCTATTTGCCCACCCTGGTATAAGTGCATTCATTACTGTATTTACAGTCTCATTTTCCTTTTACATGAATTTTCCGGTTATCACTGCATAATTAGCATGGGAATTAATTAGCGTAGATAGTCAGGATTTCAAGGTTAATCAATAGCTTTCTTTAAAAAAAAAAAGAAGAAAATATATTACCTTATTGGGCAACATTTAGAATAAAATATAGATATTTTTGAAAATGATATTTTTAGATAATTCAGAAAATATAATGTTGAAATATAATGCAAATGTACTTCACAAATTTGCTTCACCAGCAAGTCTCAAGCTGTTAGGAAAATATTACGCAAATTCTTTTACTTTCAATAAGCACTGGAGGTATTTTAACACAGCGACAGGTTGAATCTACGTATGCATTCTCATCCGAACATGAAACATCTGTTCGCAGTCACGCGAGAATTCTAACATACTCCACTCTTCCGCCATCGGGCAAAAAGAAGTGACATATCGATGCCAACATCAGACTTTTACTACAAAAATTTTCTGAATTTGCATTTTTTCCATTAACAAGATATAAAGGCCAGCATGCTAAGAAATTTTTTAGCCTATTAATTTAAGAGAATAATATTTTAAAATTGAAAGCTATAATCATAGATTCCTAATTAAACTACCCTCAAATTTTCAGATGCAAATGGTAAACAAGTCATTCATTTCAATAAGTTCCATAATCTGTACTTATTCTTCTTTGGAAAAATTATGATAATTCTTTAAAAATAATATTTGTTTGGGGGTGGGATAAAGGAGAGGAAGAACAGAGTTCTAACTGCCAATAATTAATTGGTTTATACAAAGTATATTCAAATTCTTACGCATACCTACCAACAAAGTGTTGAGTTGTCGTCTTTAAAATTAGAAAGCAACACATGCAAGTAATACATTACGCAAGCAGACATTAAGCAGCGTATACAATGCTTTGTTAAATAAAACATTCAATTACGGCCTCTTATGAGAGGCTTTTAACGGCGTGTCTAATAACTAAATCATATATAGCATGAATTAAATTGTAACCAATTCAAAACTTTTCCACGATCTACTATTAGTTACAGAGTCATATATTATAATTTCTAGCATAAAAAAATCAAGCGTGTATGATATCAGCCCTGTATTTTACATGCCTATGAATAGTTTACTACAAGTTCAGGATTTACGACATATCAACCATAGTCTTCACACAAATTCAGTCTGCAGTAAGTATGAATAATCATAACAATAATTTACCGCCATGCAATTCATTGTTATCAGTTACAGAAAACGCGCGGTATTTATATCCAACCCATAACTTTCTTTTTGATTTAACTAATTTGCATTTTTTTTTAGTCAACTGTTGCGCATAAGAAATTAAAAAGAACAGGAAAAAGCAAAAATTAAAAGCAACTAGCCGAGAATTTACAATAAGTTCTTCTTAACAGCTTTGGCATTTCTTTATATAACGGATATATTACACTAAACCTTACTGCCTCATAAACATTCGGAAAAGCATTATGCTCGGGCGACCACATGTCGTACACCAGTTCTTCGATAAAGCATTCTTAGTACTTAAATCACTCAAAACACTGTTTTATTCATATTTGATAATACCTACGGAAAGAACATCAGTAATAAAAGATACAAATTAATACTATTGTTTTTCCTGGATCTTCATATACGAGTATAAAGTGCCTAATAGTAAACTATCTATAGCATTATGTTTTACTTTTAACGATGTTGAAATCCTTTATCTGTAGATCAGAATATTCCCTAAATTTAATTTAGGTAATCAGGAGTTTTTAGACCCTTGGCACATTTCTCTGACATATGGTTAATGAGCTTCTGCTTTGATGACATGATCCATAAAGCGATTGATTATACGGCCTTGAAGAATGATCTTTCAAATTTCGGATTTTGCTTTGACGGATCTTTTTGTCATCCACAGGTTTTAAATTGCTTACGTCTGATGACTGACAGACACCGAAGTCTCGTTATTCACTTTTGTACGAACCAATCTAAAGCTAATCGATGACAAAAAGAGTTTTTATTTTCGTAGATTACATTCTGCGAGCCCCATTACGTCAAAGTAATTGCGTTTTGGATTCAAAAATGTCCACATACCTGGCTTGATTTAGCATCACACCTGTAATTTTCAGATGGCTAAAACTACTAGCTGAAAGATCAAATATCACTGAGATAGAGGGCTTCACCATTATCTATCTGTACGACCAGAAGTTCTTTCATTAATCTAGAGTTATTTGTAAGTACTTATATTGCACAGAGATAATTCTCTCGCTTGTGGAGAAGAATGTCTTGGTTTTGAATCCCAGTTGACAGCTAGTTACCACAAAATATTGCACGTTATCTATGACCAATAATACTATTTTTACGTGCTTTTGCGCGAGTGAGTTCTTTTGGCACATCCTTACATATTTTACTAACATTATATTTTACAGTTAAGCTCTCAAATTCCTTACAGTTTTAAAAATCGTCCCAAAACGAAACTGACTCAAACTTTAATTATCATAATGTAACGGTTGACATACAGATATACGTGAGAGCAATATAATGAATGAAGAAACCAAATTCACGAAAAGCAAAGTGAACACAGAGAGAAAATTTCTCTTAGCCTTCGCTCTATTAAATTATAACTACAGAATAAACAGGCAATTTAAGCTCTCGATTCAGCGAACAGACAGATGAAATTCTTACTTCCTTGTACGAAGTATGGTAATCGTGAAAAGTTTTGGGTATCATATGTCAACAAAAATATCCCTTTTGACCTCTCTCCAATCAATTTGGACAAATTGTTGCCTGATATCTGTACATACAGACAGAGTACAGGACCCTTTTTCCGAAACGAATTGTAAAACGGAGGTGAGATTTCTTTTTAACATCTGTACTTACGTACGTACATATGTTTGTATCTCGCATAACTCAAAAAAGGTTAGCCGTATTTGTAAAAATTTGTATATGGGACTACTAAAACATCTAGTTATGCATCCCCCTCTTACCTGGCTTGGTGAGCTCCTTTTATTCCTTTTTCTTATATGTTGGTAAATTGTGTATTTTTTGCTTTAAAAAACAACTGAATTATGTTGTTCTTAAGTTCTGATTAAAACTTTTATGCCTTTAGTTAATCTGCATGCAATAGTTTTCGCCCTGGGCCGGTTCGCTCCTCCTTAGACGACCTAGTGCATCCGGGCTCCCCCAGTTCAACCATATCGACACCGTGCTTACTACGGACGCCTGATCGATATAGAGAAACAGAGGACAGAACTCCCAACCGCACTCCGTCCAGCAGCCCAGACCTCCAAAGCAGCTGGATTACAGCACCCCGCCACCGGTGCCGGTCATGTATGCAATAGTTGTAGAATTATCCACAAAGTTTAAGTACAGTTAAGCCTAAGGTAGCGCGACTTTGTTTACATTTGAGACTCTCAGTAGTAGAGTGAACGCGAACTCATTTGGGGCACCAATTTCAATGTTATTGCCCCCAGGGTTTGCCGAAAGTTAACTTTCAATTTTGGTGCGCCGAAAATTTTACCTTTTCGCCTGTTGGCCAAATTTCTTGCTTTGGCGTAGAAACTTTAATTTCATTTGCAAAAATTGCTTTTTTAACTATATTCGGTATTTTAAGTTTTTTGTATTTTGCAGTTTTTAATTATGATGTTTTGAGTTTTTATGCATTTTTGCCTTGCTGCGGACTGAGAACAGAATTGACTGAATGAGATATATATCTTAAATGAAATTTGAGGAAATAAGTTTCAGTGAAGTGCAAAGTGTATAATTTAATAGGCCGTACAAGGAAGACATATGGTGTCCACATAAGATATTTATAATAAGAGAATAAGCATCAGAGAAAATTGTAGCATCAGTTCTCTAAAACATAATGTAGTTCTGTAAAGACATTGATTTAAATAACAAATTACTTTTCAAATGACATCTTCCACATAATTTTGCATCCGAATTCCAGCTTATATTAAATTACCATTACTTTACATTCCAAAATTTCTTTTGACCATTACATTATATTCCAAAATTTCTTTTAACAAAGAACACTGGTGAGCCCTTATAGATAGCTTCAGTTTGAAAAGAAAGTTTTTCAGCAATAAAAGTAAACATGGAAATGGCTGAAACTTTTCCATTAAAATTTTACTTTAAAAACTAGCAATTTTGACAGCATATTTGAAGAAAGAATGGTCAACAAGTAGCCGACATCAGAATAACAAAACAAAAAATGAGGAACACAAAAGAACACGTGACTTTTGTGGAAGAGAAGGAGAATGCGAAGGGTGTGAGGGTACTCTTCCTGAGATGTCCTTTATCCATTTTTAATGCAGCTTTTCCTCAATCGATACGGAAGAAAGGGGAACAAAAGTGTGATCACACCACAAGAGTTTTGGCTTCTACGGTTCTGGACGGTAAATGATTTCTATAATCAATGTCCTCCTCTCTTGCTTAGTGAATGATGTATTGCTTGCTGCTCAGTGGATGGGGGTACAGAAATTAATAGATCATTTTCCATTGAGCAATGCTTTATGGGCATGATGAGTATAAGAATATCATGCGGTTGGATCTGTGTAGAAGGTTTATGGACTAGACAAAAGCGCATAATAAATAAATGTACGAATCCAGGGCATGATTTTCTGTGGATATGGTAAACCGAAATAATAATGAAAGAATTTTTTTAACATAAACAAAATGAAAATAATGATAGGGTATTATACAACTATTTGATTTCTTCTCTTTGCAACAGGAGAAAATGCATACATACATACCGGAGAATTCGTATTCAAGGTAAATTACAAGCAATATGGATGTTCACAAACACAATGAAGCCTTTTTCTTTTCCCTTTAAAATATAGCTTATAATAAGTAAAATATTTTCATTAGCCAAAACGTAAAAACTAGTTTTAGAGTGGGTAAAATGATATGAAGTTATTTTCAACGCATTAACAGGGAGTCATAAGCTATTTATTGTTTTACAAAAGAGACAATAACCAAAAAGAGGTAATTTTTTTGTGTAAAATTTTTAGTTCTTGCATATAGACTTACTGATTTACAGAATTTAAAAATACACAACTATTGGTAATTTTTTGTTTTAGTATTAGATTTAAATACCGTAATATTACATTTATTGTAACGAATTTTAAAAGCGTCAGTTGGCTGGAAATATTAAACAGAGCTTAGCGTTTTTAAGTTACTTTAAACAGTACATTTATCAGTTTCTTCTTTTTACTTACTGAAAATGCCTAATTCAAATACATGAATCGCACCAGTTATTTCTATTTAATTAAATTATTCTTATAGTATAAATGTATAAATGTGTATAAAGAATGAAGTATAAATGTGTGTAATATAAGTATAAATGTGTCAGGACATCTTTATGCTTTAATTCTTGTTAAAACAGTTCCTTGTTAATATCTGAAATGTAATAAAATTCAAAACGTAAATTTTTGCTTTCTTGTACGAAATAAAGGAAGTACTGCAATCGCAAAAAATTTCGGGTATCATATTTCAACGAAACTATCCATTTTGACAGCTATCGAATGCAATTAAGCGATATTTTTGCGTGACATCTGTACGTAAAGACAGAATAAAGGACGCTTTTTTTCCCAAAAAATTAGAAAACTGATTTAAAACGTATTCTGAAGAGATTTTTTCGCGGCGTCTGTGCGTACGTACGTACGTATATATATCGATCGTTGAAATTTTGTATATAGGACTGCTATAATATGTAGATGTGCACTTCAGATCACCTTTTTGTGACGTCTGTACGTACGTACGTATGTATGTATGTATATACCTTGCATAACTCAAAAACTATTAGCCGCAGAATGTTGGAATTTTGTACATGGAACTGCTTTAACATTTGGTTGTGCAGCTCCTGGTCCTTTTTAGTTGCAGTCAACCTCACCAAAGGTACAGTTTCAATATTCCTCCTCCTAACGAAATAGCACTGAAGTTGATTGAATTCCTCTTGTATTATGTTCTTTTCTTTACATTTCATTGACTTTTCAAATTAGGGTATTGCTTGTTTAAAAATTTTGGTTTTAACATTCATTAAATTCTTATTTTCATTTATTGGATTTTATGAAATTTATTACTTATGAATTTCAAATTTTGGTCCTTGTAAACTCGGTTCTAAATTTCTTACTTTAGATATAATTACAAAACATTTTTTTAAAAACAAAATATAAACATGCCTAGTACTTTCGCGCATTAAGCTGATTGCATTTTATATATATATGTATATATATATTATATCCATTCTGTAACCCGGCTAGGTGAGTTCAGTTTTTTTACTTTTGTATGTTATTAAATGCTGTATTTTTTGCCTTAAAAGTGATTGAATTATGTTGCTCTTATGTTCAGGTTAAGTTTTTTATGCCTTTAGTTAATCTGCATTCAAAAGTTGTAGAATTATCAACAAATTAAAAGTTTAAGTAACGGTAGACCTAGCGAAATCGCCATTTGTTTACATTTGAAACAGTAGAATAGGATTAAGTCAATTAAGTCAATTAAGGTGCATCAACTTCAGTGTATTTTTCCTCGGTCGGAACAATAGTTAGCTTTTAAATTTGTGAACCGAAAATTTTGCCTTATTGCCCGCTGGCCGAATTGCTTGTTTTTGACCAAAACACTAATTTTAATTGCAAAAATTGTTTTTTAAACTGTTTTCAGCTGTATTTCGTGTTTTATATTTTTCTGTAGTTTGCAAATTTGAACAAAGTTTTTTTCTAAGTTTTTACGTATTTTTGCCTTGCTGCCAAGTGAGAACTGAATTAATTGAACGAGAAGCATGTTTCTACAGAAATTCAAGGAAATAAGTTTTAATGAAAAATATTTCTGTCATATTTTTTTTTTTTTTTTTTTTTTTCGCTCTTGCTGAACTCGCAGTCGACCCGTCTGCCTTTTTTTTTTTTTTTTTTTTTTACGAATAAACGAAATTTTGTAAGAAAATAAGTTCTAACTCATATATATTTATAGCTGCTTTTTTATTCGATCTCATTTCAAGGCCAAAATATGTGTTTTATGCGAAAACCATGAATTCGAAACTTCATAAAATTTAATTCTCTTTGAAATCACGAAAAGTAGTCAATTTAATATTTCTAAAATACCAAAAATTTTTAATGCACAGAAAAAGAACATTTTATAAATTATACGACTTGTATATATTATATAGGTATATATATATTTATGTACTCATTCAAACTATGCAGCTGTGTTAATAAAAATAAAATGATAATAATGATGATAAAATGAGTTGCCACAGATTAATGTTTTACGCAGGCTTGAAATCTTCCACGCCAAAACGCGCGGTTCAGGCTTCGGATACGGCATAACTGTTTCCGAAAGAGGAGGGCATTTAAAATCGATCTGTCAGAAAATCCCTTCGAGGAGATGGTGGTAAGGAAAAATGAATTAATGAGTCTCTATAATTTAACCCCTTAATATCGTTTCGATTAAAATTTAGGTGTAGTTGGACACAGTCTTACTATTATGTCTAGCGATAAGGGCTTAGAAGCAAACGGCTATATCTATTTTTTATTATTTATAAAGCCTGTCCTTGCGCTTAATGTTCATATTCAGCGATAAGCAAGATAAAAACTAATATACGAGCAAGAACCCTTAGCAATCCTGACGCGATCTTAATTATTGTAGATATGATAGGTAAAAAGATTTGTTTGGATTGTAGCATTTTTGATTTTATTACGACTATGGCTATGTCTGCTTTAATACTTTATTCAAATTAATTAATATACATATATATATATATATAGTTTGAGGAAATAGGAAAAAGTAATCCTGATTATCCTATCTAAGGAAAAGCGTAGTGAAGTCATTAAAATAGTAAAAATAATAATAACAAATAATCATTGTGAACCTGAATCTTGAACCAGTTCAATCCAAATTCTGAACATAAAATTAAAGTTAACAATCCATGTAACCATCAGTGAAAAATGGACTTATGAAACTTAGTAGAAAAAAGTGAAAAATATTAAAATATTAAGTTTCCCTGTTTACCGTTTCAAAAAGGACTTGTCAAGGGATAAGTTCTTGAAACTTTAAACTGGTAGATTAATGAGTTTCGTTCCTCTGGACCATCTGAGACTTTAAACCGCTTGTTTAACGAAGGAAATATATATATAGAGAGAGAGAGAGAGAAAGAGACAGATGTATATATATATATGTGTGTGTGTGCGTGTTATATATAAGTAAACAAGTTAATCAATCGTAAAAATTGCTAATACTTGCGATAAAGATATATTCATGCAACTTTAGCGCAGCCCAAGTATGTATATATATATATATATGTATATAATTGACTAGATTGGTCCTTCGAATTTTAAAATACTTTTTTTGCTTATATACATAAGTAGACATAAAGTAAGACATTTAGAACTACTCTTTCGTAAACACGAAAACTGAAATTCATAATAAATAAATTTTAAAAAATCCTATAAATGCAACAAAGAATTTCTAAATTTTTTATAATTGACTAGATTGGTCCTTCGAATTTTAAAATACTTTTTTTGCTTATATACATAAGTAGACATAAAGTAAGACATTTAGAACTACTCTTTCGTAAACACGAAAACTGAAATTCATAATAAATAAATTTTAAAAAATCCTATAAATGCAACAAAGAATTTCTAAATTTTTTAAAAACCAAAGAAAATTGAAATTCATAATTAATAAATTTCAAAAAATCCTATAATTGCAACAAAGAATTTTTTTCATCAGCTTAATGGGCGAAAATTATTTTTATTTTGTTTT
>KK114136.1:516252-533341 GCA_000611955.2 Stegodyphus mimosarum | reverse complement strand
CTGGAGAGATGAAAAATGAGCAATTATTTTGCCGGCAATCGAACTACGGACCTCGGTTACGCGTCGAGCGTGCTGACCACTACAACACGAAGGCATGAGAAGAAGGCGAGAGCAATACCTTATATACTCTCCCTTTTAAAGTGCGACTGGGGTTTTGGGGATCCAATCGCCAAATCCCGGTGTTGGAGAATCATCATCCACCACCTTTTTTTAGTTCGGGCGCCAGTGTAGAGACATTAGGTTATTTCGAAGCAGGAAGGATAAAAAATGAGCAAAGCCTTTGTCGGGAATCGAACCACGGATCTCTCGGTTACGCGTCAAGCGTGCTAACCGCTGCACCACGAAGGCATGCGAAGAAGGCGGGAGAAATACCTTATAGTTCTAATCTGAGTTCAATTTCAGGCAAACAGACTGGCTGCATGGGCGTCTTCGCGTTGTTTCCCGTGTGTAACGTGTATATGAGCCAATTTTCCTTAGAAAGTCCTTCACGAAAGCATCCCTTCCCTGAGGGCTTTGCTCTAATTCACTAAACAGAGACCTCATGGCATGTCTGAAGAAGCTGATACTGGCTTTCGCGAATTAAAAGAAATGAAACGGGATAGTTTTTCAGTTTTAGTATTTGGTGTAAATACTAAAGGTTGATAAAATAATACTTCAAATTAGCGAATTTGTAAAAAGGAACAAAAAGTCATAACGATTCACAGAAGGGGAAAACGCTTACAGTTGGTAAACAACCGCAAGCTTTCAGAGATGTCATCAATTTTGCTTGAAGCATTTACAGATACCCTTTCACCTAACATAAGATTTTCGGTAATAATTAATAGATGTCACACTGAAACTTTATTGTGTATGCCATCATAAAAAAATAACAATCCTATCTAAAATTTATTTTTCGTCAGACAATAATCTCAAGGCAAAGATTCGACCACAAAGACTTTTTAATGAGAAAAAATCAAAAGGATAGTTGCACAATGCCTTGAAAACATATAACAGTATGCTTTGACAGCAAATGAATATCTTTACATTTAAAGTGCTCTATTCATCTGAATCTTTCTAGAGAAAGAAATCTCTAGCTAAGCATAGTATATATATATATATAGCTAAGGATAGTTCTATTTGCTTCTAAAAGTTAGGAATTTCTTTGCTTTATAAGCAATTTTTCATTTTTAAGAAATATTTAGATGCATATCGTCGTATCACGTCGTGCTTCAGAAGGTGATCTAACAATAAATATTTATTTTTTTCTGCAATTTTATTTAACTCTGCGAATTTTAAATTAGATCTTTTACAGAATTAAACAGCAAACACTCAACGCTGTACAGGCTTCATTTACGTTAAGAATACGAGTCAGACTACGATATGAGTGAGATTCCTGAATTAGAAACGTGCCCAGCTATATGAGAAAATTGCCATTCTAATACTCGAGGAAACAAAGGCCAAGCGATAAAACAGCTAAACAATGGTAGTTCGTTCCGGGCTAGGATCTCGGTGAACGGGCTAGCTGCATGGGCGCTTTCGTGATTTTTCCCCTTATGCAGGTGTAACGTGTATACGATCCAGTTCCTTCAGAAACTCCTCCACGAAGGCATCCTTCCTTTAGGCAGATAGCCCTTGAAAGCTTTGCCAATAATAAACCAAACCATGGAAATAAAGTCACAAAAATAATACCAGCATTTTCAAGCAAGTAACTTACGTAGAGAACAAGCTCAGATAAACATTAAACCAAATTTAATTATTTTTACACGTATATATATCCCTACCTATGCGCTTCTGCGTGTCCGTTTGAATACAGTTGATTAGTAGCTTGATAAATTGCTCGGAGAATTGTCCGTTCCATTAAAGATACTTCGAGAAATAACGCCCACTGATTAAAATAAGTGACTTGACAGTTATAAATAAGATAATGGGTTGAGTTCAATTTTTTTAATATTGTCTTCATGCGGCCCAGACGGTATAGTAGTTAGGGGAGCAGACTGCGATACCAAAGGGTCCCGGTATCGTTGTAACTGCCCGTCCCTTCATAGGAAGCAAAGGTAGCCCACCTATTAGGTGCCTCCATAATAAAGTTGTAGCGTCATTAGGTTATTTCGAAGCACGATATATGAAAAATGATCAATGCCGTCGCCGGGTCAAAACACGGACCTCTCGAATACGCGCTGAGCATGCTAACCACTACACTACGAATGCATGCGAAGAAGGCGGGAGAAATACCTTATATAGTCCCCTTTTTTAAAGGGCGACTGGAGATTAGGTGATTAAATCGCGAAATCCTAGTGGTGGAGAATCATCATCCACCACCCTTTTTTAGTTCGGGCGCCACTATGGAGGCATTAGGTTATTTCGAAGCAGGAGATGTGAAAAATGAGCAATGCCCTGGCCGGGACTCGAACCACGGACCTCTCGAATAGGCGTCGAGCGTGCTGACTACTACACCACGAAGGCATGCGAAGAAGGCGGGAGAAATGCCTTATAAAGTGACCACAACTTCTGGTCTTAGTAGTAGCCAAGCCGAATTCGGCTGAGGGCCCGCCACTGAGGGAAAAATATTGTCTTTATTTAAGAAAAAATATACATTAACGTGAATTGCTTGTGTACAGTAGCCTAACTTCGGTTGGCACTTCACCAAAACACTTGCATCCTTGTATCAAGTGCATCAGATAGCGAAATTTCCATTGGAGCGGTCACCTAGAAAGTTTTATCAAGCTGCTCTAATATATCTTTAAAAAAGGATGCTAGAAAATATTTTTTGCAGCTTTCGCGTTTGTTTTTCAGGTTGTACGTATGATTGGTATTGCTTTGATGGCCAGTTTCTTAAATGTAGCTGAAATTAGGGATAAAAAGGCTTCTCTACTGGACGGATCACACCTATATATTACATTTCATAAATACATAAATCGGTTCAAAAAGGACTGAACAAACGAACAGAAATAACAGGACTAACAGGACTGAGCAAACGAAAACTAGCAAAAATAAATTTAACGCAATGTGTAACGAAACAACATTCAGAATTGATGCTAATAATGTAATAACATAAATAAGGAACTGTAAATCAATGAACCTACTAATGCAGTTATAAGGTATTTTTCTCCCTCCTTTTCGCATGCCTTCATGGTGTTACTGGAAGCACATTCAGCGTGTATTCGAGAGGTCCAGGGTTCGAGTCCCGGCGACAGTATTGCACAATTTTCACGCTTCCTGCTTCAAAAAAACCTAATGACTCTACACACTAACATGAGACAAATATGCATGGTAATGACATGAAGATACTAGCAAGAAAAAAAAACATGCTTAAGTTTAAATCAGTATTATGCAGGAAAAATAAAACCTTCTAAAAGCTAGTAATAAGACAGGTTATCACTTATCACATATAACGCTACGTTAGCATACACATTAAATACACCTCTCAAATTCTATCTCTAAATAATACGTGCTTTTAAAATACGTGCTAAAAGAAGATAAAACATAATAAAGGGAAAGTTAGCGAAGAGAAAAATGATAAAAGCAAAAACTCTCCTTTTAGAAATGGTGCCAAAAAAACAAAATGCAAAGTGAATCTGAAAACTACCCTTCCGTAAGAATACTGATAGCAATCAAACCATGAGCGCCTAAACAAAAACTCGTGATCTTCAAAGAAAAACACCATTTTGTGCGAGGAGGAAGAACCCTTTTATTGAGTTCCAAGATAGATGTAAATCCTCGAAAAACTATTTGAACCACAGCCTCGAGGTAAAAGGATGCGACAAGGAGAGAGAGGACATCTCAACATTCTTCACATTAAATTGTGAAACAGGCAATGGCGCTCAACAACGACCGGGACTTATTTTCCTCTGCGTTTACCGAAGGTAATAAAGGACCTTAAATTGAGAAAAGGCGCCCTCCGGAAATTAGTGGTTGAGAACGGATGCAGCTTCCTGAATTAGTTTTAGGCAGATAAAAAGGAAGGCGCGCATTTAGACATTTCTGGTTCCAGAATATAAGTCTCCCTGTGTCAATTATAGTACTGATGTCTGAATTCAACATAACTGCAAAAAGCTAATGGAGACTTTTCTTTTTTAAATAATCTTAATTTTATATAAGTTTTCTAAGTGGCAAGTTTTTCTGTATGCTGAGAATCTGACAATTCAAAATTTTTCGCTCTACGATTATTAATGTAATTAATTATTACTATGTTTTCCATATGAATTGCAGCGGTTTCTTATTGTAACATAAATGATGGAACGAAACTTAAACCTATGTTACTAGCCAAGGCGATAAAATAAGCAGGTCAGAATTTGTACATTCAAGAAAATTATAATAATAAATCCAAATCCCTATGTCGCCAAATCATGACTATTCCATTAAGTGTCCGTTAATTGCGCATGGGCTGGGATTTCCATCCCCAAAATGATATGTAACAGTTTCTAATTCACCACAAATATAAAATAGCTATAAAGAAATAATAATAGCGTAGGCTGTTACCGACCAATAGATAGTGTTGCGTTTTACGGGTTCGTGGATTTGAGAGTATGCGATGAAAACACGATGCAGAACAATAAAAAGCACAATTTATTTACAAGAATCACTATTTACAGCACAGTTCCAAAATTACCTTTAACAGCGTCGAAAATCTACAATAAATACGCTGAAACAATCAGCAACACAGCTTCAGGCTGTAACTGTAAAGGTAGCTTCACGGCAACACTAAACTTATAATAAACACCGTGGAACAATCACCAATACACTGTCAAGCTATACTGTAAAGGCAGCTTCACGGCAAAGCACTATCCCGATCGCTTTCCGTACACAAAACTCTCGCATAGCTTAGCACTCACAGTAAGCAGCTATTCTCACAATGCCGGCTCTCAGAAACGCAGGGGTTTATATAGCTTTTCCTTAGGTTCCACACGTTTCGAGAAATATCTCGACAAGAAGTTATTCTAGAAGCTTCCCGATTGGACCATGGGATATCGCCAATTTGGCAACCCTGCCATACACTATTTTATGGCAACCCTAGTGCTATGCCGAAAAGCTTACATACAGGCGCAACCGCCGAATTTTTCGCAACAATAGACTTACAGACCAAGAAATTGCGCGTGTAAATCTAATCCTAAGCAGACGTTCTATAATACACCAGAAACAGACCTTTATTTTATTTATTTTAGTTTTATTTATTTTATTTTAATGTATAAAGGAACAAAGTCTACCAATGGCAAGCACATAAACTTTAACATCAGTGATCCCTCACGGCGGACCTAATTTCTCGGCAGCCTTTATACGACTTTTGAGCGAATTTCTTTTTCTTTTCTTTTCTGCTCTATTTTTTAAAAGCCCAAAAGGGCTATTACTCCAGAAGCACAATTTTGCAATTTCTGCTTAATAATAAAGCTAAAAAGACAAAAAAAAGTTGGATTAGCAGGAGTGAGTGCAACAGCAGAATGGAAGACTGCGAGTGTTAAGGATATTTATCCACATTCCCCCAGCATGATTTCATGTTTCAAAGTTATATATAAAACATGTATAGCTCACCTCCAAGTCAATGAAATTAACCAATGCTGACTGGTGGATTCGATGAGTTACATATGTATCAACAAGAATGCAGTTAGTTTTGTTTTGGAGCGTCTAGTTACAGTACAGTATAGTGAACTGAGTAGTACGTTGCAAATAAGCTTAGCAGCTGTAACTGCTGTAGGCCGGTTTTATCGGCCAAATCTTTTATGTTGAATTTTATCTTTTCCCATGATATTTACAAAGACCTTTTTTTTTATTTGTTTCAGTCCGGCGGAGCCTCTGAGTTAATTATCTCACAGCATTTTTAGTTTAAAATATCAACATCATTCCCCTATGCAGCATGAAAACGCGCAAATTTCCTTAGTAAAGGTCTTCACAAAGGCATACTTCCTAAGGCAAATAGTCCTCGTCAGAACTGACACCAAGAACAGCATAACAGAAGAAATGGGGTTACCTTCATAAATATTACAAGATATGTATAGAAATTATGCTATCAAAAAGTTCTATATATTACGTAATTCAACGAGAACAATTTTCAGATAAGGATAAGACGATAAGATACACAAATCTACCATCCAAACGTGGAGGGAAAAAAAGCTCTACTTACAGAAAACCTCTACAATAATTTGATTACCTTAAAATTGGAAAATTTTTAATGAATTTTAAGGAATAAAAACGATCCACTCGTAAAACGTACTATCTGCTGGCCCACATTCAGATTTCTAAAAAACAACAACCTTGATCTGAAATCTTGTAACACAGTGATTTCGTGAAATGCTTTCTATTCTCGGGAATATATCAAGAGATCGATAGAAGTATGCGCCGCCAAGACGCTGTTTGCTCTCTTTTCTTGTCAGATAACAAAATACTACGCTTGAATGAAGGACGGCTGTTAAGGAAAAAAAATAATAATAATAACAGTAATAAAATAAAAAAAGCACCAATGCTTATGAAACCTTATGATTCACAAAGATAGATAACATCTTAAGATGATTGCAACCTAGTATGTAAGAGATAGAATCAAAAAACAAGCAAAAAAAAGCAAATGGTATTTAAATTTCGTCTGTAACTGTACATCGTCAGGACCTCTTATCGTCATGTGCCTTTGGCATTCTTTTAGGAGCCGATAACGCCGCATTTACTAGCGGCTCTTCGGCAATACATATATGGACTGGACTGGACTGTACATCGGTTTCATTCCGATCGAGATGAGAAGCAAGTTTTAAAAGAGCTAGAACGCTAGTGCAAATTATGTAGTTTAGTTCTTAGTGTATCGTTTCTAGAATACTTTGTAACTATACAGACGCAGACGCTTAATGATGGAATTATAGCCTGACAGATCAATCGCAAATTCAAAATTATTCATGAAGTCAAAAATATATTCAACGCCTTGAAATTTGTAACCTTATCTTAACACCCAACAGGTTTGCATTTAACTTAAATCTATTTTATTAGAACAGAATGTAGCAAAAAATCGGCGCTGAATGCAATATCACTAATACCTTGAAAAAAATCGTAAGCGCATCTACTGCACCTAAACACCACTTATATAGTCATTTTTTCAAGTATATAAAATCATGTTTATGTCAAAATATTACATCCGGCAGGTAAAGAGATGTAGTCTCGTTCTCACACGCACATACACGCTAACTCACCCATAGTCTGACAAACAGAAGGTCAAAGAGCAAATGATGACAAATTGACGAGTATGGTGATCTGGAACTCCATTTCTAAATATGATGTAGTTGACGAAACGTCAGTGCATAAATACACACGCTCACTCACTCACGTTCTGACAAACAAAAGGTCAGAGAGCAAACGATCACAAACTGTTGAATATAGTGACCTGAGACTTCATTCCTGAATATGATTCATTTGAGAAAACATCAGTGCACACATACACACACACACACGCTCACTCACTCACAGTCTGACAAACAGAAGGACAGGAAACGTTAGCGCACACATACACACGCTCGCTCACATTCTGACAAACAGAAAGTCAAAAAGCAAATGATCACAAATTGACAAGTATGGTGACCTGGAACTCCATTTCTGAATATGATGCATTTGAGGAAACGTCAATGTATACACACGCTCACTCACTCACAGTCTGACAAACAGAAGATCAGAGAACAAATGATCACAAATTGGTGAGTATTATGACCTGGGACGCCATTCCTGAATATGATGCAGTTGAGGAAACGTCAGTGCATATCTTTCACTGAAATTTCTCCGTTAGTGATAAACACAGCTCAGTCTTTGCTGGAACCATAATGACTCATCTGAGTACAAGAACGCAATTTCAGGTATGAAGAATGCGTCTGCTATGTCAGCATTGCTTATGAGGAATTGCTCATCTTTATCCAGCCTTGAGAAAGACCAATTATTTTCGTTAAAGAAACTGCACATCATATTGTCGCTCTTCGTCCATCTCTCAGACGTTGAAATGGTTCCCTAAAAGTCAAAATGTTCAACAGAGAAATGTGATTTTATATATTTCGTTAATAGCAATATGTACAGCTGCAGTGGATGTGCTATGATTTTTTTTCCGGACTAAAGATTTACCTCTTTTATTGTGAGCGTTCAGAAATGCTTCTTTCCCTCTTTTTATTTTATTTTGGCATGCTCCGCATTTACTAGCTTATATATTTTATAAATATTGCTGTGAATGTGAAACAAATAATGGATGGATGAGTATAAATGAATATAAATAATGGATGGATGAGAAGGTAAATGAACTGGAGCTACAGAAAGTTTGGAACTTGTTAAATATTGAATTTAAATTGACTCTTAGATGATAAGGGTTCTGCAGTATAAAGTCGTTATTCAGGTTAGGATCTGGAATATCTGCAAGTGCTTGAGAAGTCAAAGTTTAGTCCTTTATTCATCAAACATAACAATATCGATATAAGGAGAGATTACACAAAGTATTCGATGATTCGGCCACCAGTTGCAGCACAAATCTGATTTCGGCACCGCATAGAATCATGGATGTTTTTGAAACATTTCAAGTGTTCCTTGGACAGCCCCGGCAGTTAAGCAGATGCGTGGGACAAAATTTTTCTCACTGTCCTTAGGTACACTGTACATCAGATCTTGCATATGACTACAAAACATTAGTCCAGGGAGGATAGGTCTGGCCAATTAGTAGGCTAATGGATAGGATCACCACGCTCGAATCACAGCTTGTCCAAATGTCGTCTCCAAGTGTTCTCGAACGTCACGGCCAAATTGGGCTAAGGGTGCTATCATACTAGAACTGCACACGATGACGCAACAGCTACTAAATCTGTTAGTCATTCCACAGTTCGGGCAAGATTTGCTCCCAAAATATCCTATAACAAAGTCCGACCAAACGAACAACAAGAGATGTGGGCTATTAAGTGGTTACTCAAAGCGTATTGACAGCAAACCAAGCATTGACAACAAACCGGTGCTAACATCACAAGTTCGTGTAGCACATAAATTTCCTATTGTCTAAACACGCTAGTTGTGTGCATTGTAGCAACCTTTCCTGGTGAAATATACCTTGTCTGCGAATAAGACTGAAAGATGAAAAATGGGTCCATTACACTCTTCTGCAAGAAGGAAGGAAAAGCAACCTTCTGTGGGTAATCATGTGGCTGTTATAGCTGCAAGCGTTGCTCATGGTATGGGTGGAATCAATTCAAACTCAGAATTCTTCAGACGGTAGTTTCGCGAAGATCGAACATTTCTCACGTACTGGCAGGTGGAGTGTTTTCTTTTCGACGAAGCTCTATCTCTTCAATTTCAGGTGTTTACGCCATTCGTTCCTGATTCATGGCTCATGTCTGGAAGGAACCGTTTCACATAGTCTTTGATGTAATCATTCAAACTAGTGGTGGTTCGGAATAGGCCTCATCGGGTAGCGGTCCCCATTCTGGCTTGCTCATTAAAATAAGCAGTTCCATATGCTAGATACATAACTGCTAACTCCACATTTGTTAAATCTTCCAGCCTACTTCGTCTGCGGCTGATTGTCAAAGTACAGTTTTCCTCGACAGTCATTTTACCGGTTCCCAACAACTCTCTCGATAGCGTTACGATTGCATTTCCGACTTCGCATCACTATCTGATCTCGATTCATCTTTGGTTTTCTACTCCTCCCAAAAGTTTATACATGCGGTTGCGTATCACCCTGTATATGTAAGGATTTAAGAATAGTGTTTTAATTTTAATTATTTTAGAAAATCGTGGAGTAAGTATAATTCGGGTCGGAGATATAATTTTCATTGTGACCCTGATGTTGTTTCTAAGTAGCTAAACAATTCTGATAATAAACAACAATAATAAACAACAAATTCTTATTTTTTTTAAATGTTTGAAAAACTAAGATATAGTTTTCACTTAAGACCACTATCACAGCTTTTAATATTTGTCAATATATTTGCTGAGACAATCCAGACTATCTGATATAATTACCCATGAAAGATACATAAAATTCTCAGGTGTTTCTTAGTGTAGCAGGAAACGATATCATAAGGAATAAAAATTTCGTCTCACTTGACGCTAGAAACAACTCAGCAAGTTTTGAAAGTCAATACACATGGTACGAATATTTGAAATGCTTCTCCTCGTCGTCTTCAGAATTGCATTTGTTCCAGTCAATTTCAAATCCAATTTATGCCAAAAATATGAAATCTTTTCAATTTATTTTCGAATGTAGCTAGTTGAATGTCAAAGTATACTAGAAATATGCTGAATATTACTACAATTGAAAATCGAAAAGAAGGCTTCCCGTCCAACTTTTAAATTAACATATATCAGGAAAGTCCTCTATTCTTACCCGTCTTTATTTCTCGCAGCAACAACTCAGTCGGTCGGAAGTATTAAAGAACGGAAGATATACATATTTTTGAACTTTTTCGCATCTTTTTCCGAATGAAAGGTTTTCCAGCCAATTTTTCCAAAATTATTCTGAATGATTTCTTTTTAATATCTTATATTAGGGAATAATATAAGGTACTAAAAAGGTTAATTATCTCTTTATCTTATATAGGACTAGTCTTTCAAAATATAACAGAAACCTTTTCTGGTACATTGCGGAAAAAAAATGGAACAGTTCTGTATCTTCCATTCTACTGGGCCTATTGACGGAATTCAAATTACGTTTTTTATATCTCGAAAGCGTGACTTAGGATATATATTAGATTTATATATAGCATTATCCTAATATAGGTATTTTTACACAAAATCGGACTTTTTCTGAAATAACATGCCAGTTGTTTTCCATATTTCGACTATACGACTCAAATGATGCCTAGATATTAAATTTTGTAATTTTTGGAGAGAAATTTAAAAATTTATTTTATCGGAATTTTTTCAGCTTGCGCCACGACTAAATTCACTTGGAGAACTTTTTAATTTATAGCAACATATTTTCCTTTCCTTTTTTTCGTTGTTCACGAGCGGAAAAAAAGTCATCGTTCATACTTTCAAACAATTTTGCGTAAACTACATTTTCGTTATTACCGCTTATAATAAATACGCCAAATTTCAAAAAGCGATAATATGTAAATTGGCGTATATCTTAGGTAATTTTGAATAAAAAAAACTCTAATTTTTTGCAGGTACGCTCAGAAATACATCTACATTATGATGATGGCAAACATTTTATAGTTTATAATTCAAAATTGCTTTCGAAAAATTTATAAAAATTATTTAAAAATACAAATTTTAAAAATAAATGATAAAAAATGGGCGAATTTTATTTGAAAATTTCGAAATGTGAAAGGAAGAATCAAAAACGTTTAATAAAAAAAGAGATATTAATAAATATACACCAAATTCAATTAACATTGAGGAGCTAAAATTTTGAGAGCTAATTTTTTAAAAACTACTCGTGGGAGTTTTACAAAACTTTTTACAAACTTTGGCAATTTGGCATAATTTGAGTCGCAGAATCGAAATACGGGAAACGTTTTGGCATATCATTTCAGAAAAATTCCGATTTTTTGGCAAAATATTTATATTAAAACAATACTATATATAAATCTAATACATATCCTAAGTCGCGCTTTCGAGACATGAAAAACACAAGTTGAATTTCGGCAATCGGCCCAGTAAATCAGGAGATATAGAACTGTCATTCTCCCTTTTTTGGGGGGGGGAGGGGCAGTGTACATAACTATGATGATGTATTAAAATGATTATATTTAGAATTATTAATTTCTTAGATAATCACTTTCCTACATATAAAATATGTACACACAAACGTATTTGTATTTGTACGAAAACATCATTATTGATGCTAGTACTGCGAAATACGATGGATTGTTGTTATTGCCACAACTACACTGAGAAGGAAATCGCTTCCATTCAGTTGTGATTGATGATGAATTAAATACTTGCAAATGGCATGAAAATACAAAAATAAATGAAAACTGAAGTTTCGTTCATAATACGGTATGAGATAAATCCACATGCTATTATTATGTCCTAAACTAAATTCCCCCAAAATCATCATTTAACGTAGAAATTCGGCTGCTTCTTTGAAATATTCCTCATGAGTAATGACGAAACGTAAATTTGCTTAAAATACTTCCTTAAAGCGTCTGTCCAAATGCATAAAATAATTCTTGTACCCTTTGATGTAACTGAAACACAGCCATTTAGTTGTGTATGGAACTGTGAGCTCTTGTCCACCAACAATAACACATCATTAAATACAGCAATCTCTACTTGAATTTTCTACTAGTAACCTAGTGGATGTGGTGGTTTGTCTGGTTTGAATCTCATAAGATGATTCATTGTATGGGCAATCCATGGTTTTCTCGAGATGCTTTTGATGTTGTTTTGTCCATGTATTTCATGGAAAAATGGTTGCCAGAGCCTTAAGGAGGTTGGACTATCCTACTTCCACCCTAATTTTGAGGCAGAGCACCCCGGGGGGGCCGAGGGCCTCCCGCCTCTCTCTCTTATCACCAAGCCACACGAGAAGACATTCGACTCGCCATATAGTTAGTATTTAGAGTGGCCCCCATGTCACAAAGACACTATACATTTACAAACATACATGCCTTCTCCGGAATTCAAGCCTGGGGCCTTCGGTGCCGCAGTAGGCTCTCCTAACCACTATTCCGTCTGGGCGGCTTTTTTTTTCGAGTGGGACGTAAATAAACCTTTTCATCAGAAAGTCCTCGACGAAGGCATTCTTCCTCTTAGGCGGAGTAGCCTTCACATGTTTTGCTTTACGAAGTTCTCTGCTTGGTTAACACATTAAGGTAAAACATACAAACATTATTTGTCTGTGAGAAAGAATGCCTTTGTAGAGGGTTTCTAACAAAAGCTAGCTAGTCTGTTTGACGGGTTCTGACATGGGTCGAATCACTTTATTTTCCTTAACTAAGACAAGATCTTAGACCATTAAGTTCTTTATTTTAAAGATCTACCGTTGAAGTGCTTATTTAGGTAATTTCTTGTTACATTTCATAATAAGTGACCTATCTCCTCGATGAACCAAGTTCTTGCCTAGGAAGTATACGCCAACATATCGATTTGTTAGCTGCTAATCGAAATCGATCTGCGTTACCTCTAACAATGCCATGGCACGTGTGAAAGTGAACGGGTCTTTCATGTGATCCGCCTCTGCCATCGGGCACGGACACTTCCGAACCAGGAAAAGCGGCTTAACATTATCTTGGGAAGATATGGGTGTGGTGTGAAAGAGGGAGGAAGGTAATTAAGGAATTAAACAGCGTGGAACTAACGAGATAACAGTTGACGTGACGTCACCACTGTCGGGCTCCTGAACGAAATTAAAAGGTCGTCACTAGTGGAACACGTTAGAATTCATTCACCTGTCTAAACGTAAAACAGAACTAAAGTCAGAACGATCTCAACCGTTCCTAAACTAACCATAACAGGAAGTTTTGAAAATTCGTCACTCTTCTGAAAACGCATAAAGGAGCTCTTCATTTCTAGTAGAGTTGTCTCCTGTTTGGCCCGGTGTCATTTGAAATGCCGTGAAATAAAAATTCATTTCATATCGCTTACTTATTGAGCATCATACATTAGCTTAGCATATTCTAAAAGTTTGATGTGCACACTCCCTGACTTCCTTGTACAGAATATTAAATTATACGCATTTTGCATTTCATTTAAACTTATTGGATTGAATTAAATCTACCTTGTCGATAGCGCATAAACTACAATAGAATAGTTACACTTTTTTTAAATTCGCTATATTTGTTTACCATAACCACACTCTGGCGCTAGATTCACTTAACAGCGTTACATCTCATTCATTTTATAACTCAGAATGCATAAAAATTATGTATATCATCTGAAGAATTACCTAATCATTGCCACATGTTCCATCCATTCAAATACTATAATAAATATAAAGCGATGTGTAAAAGAAATTAAACAAACTAAAAAAAAAAAAAAAAAAAAAAAAAAAAAAAAGAAAGAAAGAAACAGTTTTTCACAGACGATTCAGTATTTCTCATTCAATTAATTCAGTTCTCACTTCGCAGCAAGGCCAAAAATACATAAAAATCAAAATATCTATATTAAAAATTACGAAGTAAATCTTAAACACTTATTTCCTCCAATAAATTTCAGAATACATCAACACAATTTAATTCGCAATAATAAAAGAAGGCGTTATCTTTGTTGCTGAGAAGCTCAGTTTCTCTAGATTGGCAATAAATACACTATTCTGCTAAATTTCAAATGTAAACAAATATGGCTGCTATGGCCAAAATAATTACGCTTAGCCGCACTTAAACAACATTTAAATTGTTAATAATTTAAATTGTTAATAACATTTAAATTGTTAATCGTTTTTATGTCTTTAGTTAACATGCAGGTTAACTAAAGACATAAAAACCTTGAACGGAAGATAACGACAACATAATTCAATCATTTTTAAAGCAAAAAATTCGCAGTTTTACAAATATATAACTGTCTTTGCTTAAGGATGTCACGCAAAAACATCGTTAAATTGCATTCGATAGCGGTCAAAATAGATATTTTCGGTGAAATATGATACCCGAAATTTTTCGCCATTACAAGGATGCACAAGGAAGTAAAAATAACTCGGAAGACTTGCATTTCTGTAAAGCTGAGAAAAATCATTTATCACGCGGAATATTATTGAAACTGAAAAGCAGTGTGATTGCCTGAGTATTCATCGTTGGGTATACAACTGAAAGCACCCACAGAGATTTTGCAGCGCCGAATGTTAAGTAATTTATTGAATGCAGTAGACTACAAGGACAATATAATCAGTTCTTCTCTTTTCTGATGAAATTCATCCGCTAATGCTTTGAGAGACTTTGAGAGAAATTTTTGAGAGACTTCGACAAGGTAACAAATGTAATTGCAAAATTTATTTCTTCTTTTACATTATACATTTCTCCAACTCTGCTTTGAATAATTTTTTCTTATATGAGGGCGAGTGGGTATGAGAGAGAAAAAGGAGAGAAAGATACAACATTTAAAATTATTTATTTTACTTTTTCTATTTAATTCGGCTACATCCCCTTTATGGAATCTTAAGTAAGTCATCTGAAAATTAATCCGTTTCATGTTTATGTAATCATGTTGCAATGTGACAGCTCTTGTCCAGTCGGATAAAAGGAACTTTTTATTATAAATACCACTGTTACTATAGCGCACCCACTTTTTTTTCCTGCTTCGCCTTGCTTCCGTTAGCCACGTATAGTTCGTCCATATCGTCGTTTGTCTAAAAGCTCCTCCATGTAACTACGACGCAGATAAAAATCTCATCTTTAACAGTTACCCAATCCAATCACAACATTAGATCTGCATGTATTTCAGCCACGAATGAAAAAGGTTTTCTAAAAGCTTTAGTATGACTTCTTTTATCAAAAGCTTTTCAGCTCTGCTCTTTACATTTCTAAACATAAATTTTTCAATATATATAAGTCAAAAATGCTGATAAAATTCGACAGATCATTATTTTTTGCAAGCCCTTCTATATTTTTTTATCTGAATTCTTCTTGAAGCAAAATTATTGGAAGTGACGAACAAGATTTCCCAAAGTCGTTTTTTTGGGGGGGAGGGAGATAACAAATAGCATAATTTAAATATGCGGATCCAGTTTCAGTTTATGGTTACAGAAATGTTTACTTATTATGGCAAAAATAAAAGTAAAATATTCTCTTATCCTTTCCTTCACCAAAATTAAATTTGAAAACAATTTAGAGAAACACTTTTCACAATACCGTTAAATGCTAACACGGAAACGAAAAAGATTAATTAAAAAGGAGAAATGAATGAAATAGAAATACGTGAATGAAGACCAATAAATGAAAAAAAAATAAGGAAAAAAAATGTAACACCAGGTGAAGGTTGCATGTCCATCACACGCAATTGAGGGCGCGGTCTGTTCTTATCAAGGGCGACACTTCCGCATTTAAATAAGAGATCTGCTAGCAATAAAATTTTGCGCGAGAATTTGTGCCGTGCGTTTAATAAAAATGACAATAAAGTTAGTTAGTTAATTAACTAGAGTTCTATCGTTAAATAAAAGTAAAACCGCTAAATCGTAATCCCAATAAATTGGATTAACTAAACCCCAAACACTTTAATATTAGAAACATTATACAGGGTGATTCGCTACCAGACCGACAAACTTGCAGGGTGCGTGAGGGGGTACAGAGACGATTCGGAATAACATAGGAATGCAGGCTCGCAAATGCCGTCGTTGCAAAACAGCAGAGAAAAAGAACAGAAAGAGCAACACATTAACGGGACAGAAAACATTTTATTGAAAGGTTGTACGACAGGTGGTGGAAATGACGACCAGAAGTCGTCTGAAAAGCCTGAAAGCGGCGCTGCATGGAATTCTTTGCATTCTAGAAGAATCCTGGCATCTGCAGATATTCGAGCGACGAGGTCCTGAACTAAAGGAACGGGCATCTCGTACACCAAACTCTTTATTTGATCCCAAAAGAAGACGTCCATGCACGATAAGTCCTGTGATCTGGTAGGCCAACGAACTGGGCCACCACGACCGATCCACCACTGTCCAAAAGTTACGTCGAGGTGTTGGTGGACGTCAATTGTGTAATGTGGAGAGCCTCATCCTGCTGGTACCACATGGACCGACCATCGGACCTATCATGCATGGACTTTTTTTTCTGGGGTTACATAAAGAGTTTGGTATACGAGACGCCCGTTCCTTCAGTTGAAAACCTCGTCGCTTTAATATCTGCAGCTGTCGGGAGTATACATAATACGCCAAGAATCTTCCAGAACGTAAGGAATTCCATGCAGCGCCGCTTTCAGCCCTGCCAGACGACTTCTGGTAATAATTTCGAACACCTGTTGTAGTACAGTAGAAGTCCAGAAATCCGCAATACTTGGGAACAGAGGTTGTGCGGATTTTAGGATTTTGCGAATTTCAGGACAGAAAAGATAAATCATAATATTAGACTAAAAGTGTAAAATAAATAAGACATATTAGATACAGTTAATTAAAGTATTATATGCATTATTACAATAATATATATATATATATACATTATTACAATAATATACATATACATTATTACATTAATTTATTATATGCGTTAAATTATTATTATATATATGTATATTTATTATA
>KK114136.1:492592-515499 GCA_000611955.2 Stegodyphus mimosarum | reverse complement strand
TTTTTTGGTAAATTATATAGAGTCAGAATCTCTTGCTCTGTGACACAGCTCTGTTCTAAAAATTTTATATTTAGGTATTTATCACCATGTTCCAAACCCTTGTTAAGAGATATTTTCTGATTCCTATCAAATTCAGTATTTGTGTCGGTGTCGGAATCGTTTTCTTGCTGTGGCGAGTTCGAAACAGAGCTAATGATTTTATCATCGGTTATCTGATATACCAGTGTTGGCTCAACTTAACACATCTATTCCAGAATAGCTTCTTAGTGTAAAGCCTCCTCATTTACTCTTTCTTTCGAATATAAAAGCAATTCTCTTGCTTTAACGCTTGCTACACTGACCCTAAAACCAGAAAATTCACTGTCATCACTCTCAATTTCAATAACCATAGAATATGGCCATGGCGCCAGGCATTTACTAATGTCGTTTGGGAAACATAATTCCGTGATTCAGCTAATAAATAAATGCAGTCTTTGATGGTGTTTTTTTTATAATCACAAAGTGAAACAGAATGGTCACTTGAAAGAATTTTTTCAGTAACTCGGATTTATTTTTACCTCGATACAGATTGGAGGGGAAAAACTTTTACCATGATGTCAATAGTTCGGTATTTCAGTTACTTGTCATTATTATTTGGTAATTATGATGCTATTATTCAGTAAGTATTTTCTTTTCGATATTCCGTTCTCCATGCTGTGGTTTCCGGAACCCGTAAATTGAATGTTTATATTTTGAGAGGCAACGCGGATTTCAGGAGTTGGTGGATTTCAGGTCAGCGGATTTTCGGTATTTGACTGTACAACCTTTCAAAAAAACATTTACCGTCCCATTAATGTGTTGCTGTTTCTGTTCTTTTTTCTCTACTTCCTCGCACCATAGCTCGCAAGTAAGGCACTTGCGACCTTGCATTCCTATGTGATTCCGAGTCCTTTCTGTATCCCCTACACATACTGCAAGTTTGTCGGTTTGGTAGCGAATCACCCTGTATATGTTCCCAATTTTTCGTTAAATCGCAGTATTAGCTCAACTAGTACAGTTGCATTGAATTATTATTTCACTATAGTATCAGAACTATGTTTTGTGAATTTAAACGAGAAATAAAAATAAATAAGATTGTGCGGCATTACATACGAAATAATGCGTGATAAAAAAATTTTGACAGAGGTAAACAGTTCGCATTTTGTGGATGCAGAATCTTTCGGATTCAATTCCATAACGGGGAGCCTTTTTTGTTTACGAAAAATATTACTAATTCACTTTAAAAGTTTTACAAATCTTACCACGATAAAGTGTTTTCGTTAAAGTGCTGCCACCGCCTTCAGACGTTTACAATGAGACTCGAGTGATTTGAGATTGGCTGTGTGGTTTTATTATTAGTCAAATGTCACTGTAAAGATCTGGGCTTTAATGAAAACTCTATCAATATAAAACCGGGTGATCCAAAAGTCCACTAACATTTGAAAATTCAATAATTCACTGAATAATGTAGGTAGAGAGGTAAAAACTGACACAGATGCTTGAAATGTCATGGGGTATTTATTGAAAGCAAAAAACGTGCTTAAAACGGCCAACACGTGGCGTTACATACGATAATAAAAGCAATAATTAGCATAACAATTGATTTTTACCAAGCACTGTACAGCATATCTGTACGAATGGTGAAAAATTGCCATCGGATATTGCCTTTTAGCCTGCGCGGTAGACTTGCGATTTCAGGTAACCCCACAACCAATAATTATACGGGTTGAGATCTGGGGAAATGAGAGGCCAAGCATGACGGAAGTGGCGGCTCAGCACGCGATCCTCACCAAACGATGTGTGCAAGAGATCTTTAATACGTATAGCGATATGGAGTGGAGCGCCATTCCGCATAAAACTCATACCTTCCAACAAGTATTTATCAGCCAGAATACGGATGATGCGATTCTATAACATATCAGCATGCCTGTCACACTTCCACCTGTCACACTCCCACCTGTCACACTGACAGTTTAAACAGCAGAACCACGCATTTCCTCGACGAAAAAGAGTAAGACCGTGATTGACGTGATAAATCCACATCACACCGTGACCAATACCCGAAGGCGAGGATAGAAAAGTGTCAAAGTCATGAAGGGACTGAGTCCCTCTCTCACTACAGTTCATTTCATACACGATTCTCGAGAGGTGTCACTCACAATTTGCTGCCCAATGCTATATGTTGGCTTTTTTTTTCAATAAAATCCCATGTCATTTCAAGCACGTGTGTCGGTTTTTATCTCTCTACCTATATTATTCCATGAATTATTGAATTTTCAAATGCTAACGGACTTTTGGGTCACCCGATACACCAGGTTACATACTTACATATTATAATTTAGCTTCGATAAACCAGAACTGAAAGAAGCACAAAACACTTCGAATAGTCAAGAATTCCAGTTAATGACAACGGCTAACATTAATTTTAATGTACATTGCCCTCCAAAAGTTAAGAAACAGCATGTTTTTCAAAGCTCACCATTACAAAAATGTCGGTAACGTTTAAATTTACATGTCATATGCATGACATGTAAATTTATTAATTAATGTCATATGCATGACAGTAACGAAGTTTAAGAAAACATACGCAAAAACAATAGCTACCACTTTCATTTTATAGAAATGAATACTTATATAGTAGATGGAGAAAAAATGCAAAAATTGTAATTTTTGTTCACGTGTTGGTCTCAAGTTGTTATTACAGTTTCGTGGACAATATCTAGGAGAATCTACCAATGTCCGATTCGTTGAGGTGGCGAACGATTGGATGGATGGAAATGGGGATGTCACAAGCTGATGCTGCTAGACACCTCATTGTCTCTTGTAGTGTGGTCCACCGACTACGGAATCAGTTTGAATTCGAGGATTGTGTGCCTAGAAGACATGTTCCAGGCAGACCTAGAGTTACAACACCTGCGGAAGACCGTTATTTAGCTTGTTGTGGACCACACAGAGATAAGTAAATCATGTGTGCGGTCCCTGAAAGTTACTGCTCCCAGCCTTTACGATGTGTCATACAACATGTTTTTGACATCGCAGAAACATAACTTCACGACTAGGGTCAGGAGAATTTAAGGTTCTGCACCGTGCCTGTCGTCAAACTTGTCTCGAATTCAGGAGGAATGACGAACCAATGATCTGATTTTTCCTCTGATATCGTTCCAGAAATAACGAATCAGAGGATGTAAAATGCTACTGTAGAATTAAGGAGCCGTGGCTAATGCAGTCTGAAGATTTTCGCCATCGAAGTAACAATAGAAGAAGGCTATTGAACTCTCGACTAGAGAGACCTACAATGCTCTTCAGCTCTCGACTACAGAGACCTTCGTTAGCAGACTCCTCACCCTACGAGGATTATAATTAATTTCAATACTTATCTATGCTATCTATGAATTATGCTTATATTTGTAAAGAGCTTCTCGTAATTGTAAAAAATACGTTTTCAGTTTAAAATGCCGTAAGAATTACGCAACCTCACAAACTTACCCAATCATTATAAGGAGTCAGATACGCTATCTGCCGCCACTCAACACAGGGTAACTTGACAGTCACTCCAACAGTAGTGACCAAATTCTCCAGGCTCTTTCGGCCCGAAGGAGGAGTAACATTACTGTGCCTCAGTTCATGGCAGATCATTTAGTGGCAAAAGGAACAAGAATCTCAGCTACTACAGTGCGCAGTCACATGCAGAATACAGGTCTGTATGCAAGACGACTAGTTATTGGTGTTCCCTTAACTTGGAGGTGCCCGTTTATGTTGGCCAAGAGAACACATTTCTTGGACCAGTCAACAATGGGCGTCTGTTCTCTTCACAGACAAGTCCAGGTTCACACTGGAAAGTGATTCCTGTCGTCAGCTGGTCTGGAGGGAACAACGCACCAGATGCAACCAATGCCACATTGTGGAATGACACTTAAAGAGGTGGTGGAGTAATGGTTTGGGCTGGGATCTCTCTCGGTGGTCACACTGACTTGCATGTGTTCCATGGAGGAACTGTGATTGGTGTGAGATATCGAGACGAGATCCTTGATCAATATGTCAACGCATATGCCGCTGCTATTAGTCCTGGATTTCTTCTGGAGGACGACAATGCGCGACCGCACCGAGCTCGAGTTGCTGAAGAATATCTTGAGGCTCACGGTATGGAGAGGATGGAATGGTCCTTAAGTTTCTTGTTTCTAGGTTGTTTCATTGTCAAATTAGACACAAAAAACAAGATGTTCCTTAACTTTTGGAGGGCAGTATATTTCAAAAGTGAGACATTTGATTTGCTTAAAAAACTCGAATTATTGAAGTTCAAGTTATGTGAAATTCTACCATTAGACGAAAATAAAGTTTCATTTGAGAGTTCTAGAACATTACTGTGTTTAGATCAACCCTTCTAACAAGATGTAAATATGTTGTTCAATTTCAAATGCTTCATAACAAGCATTAAAAAAATGTGTTTATCAGAGATTTCTGTAATCAGAAATAAATATCTAAAATGTTGTTATACTACGGATAAGTGAGCTCTAATAATATGACTGCCATACCAAAAATACCATATGGAATAATCTACCTAGATTTAAAAAACAAACTGAAATTTATAATCAAAGAAATTTCACAGACTTCTGAAACCGAGAACGAAATAAAGCTGTCTATACAAGGGGAAGATAATCCCTTTGAACTAAAATAACTTAGAATTATGTGGTTAGAATCACGAATGCTTTAACGGTCATTTTAGCCCACACATAGCACAGACTTTCAGGCTGAGACTTTGAACGCTCGTGTGGGGTTCGTAAGGGTGAGACGCTCGTCAGTTGAACTGAAGACAGTGCAGCTTTAAACACAGATTGTGAATTTCATGAAACCATGCAATTATCTAGAATCAAAAGTCTAATTTTACAAAATCATAGAAAGGCGAAATGATAGCTACATTTTTACATCTACATTTTTTAAAAAAGTATTTTACAAAAAATAAATGCATAACATAATTTTGATTGTATATTGTATTTCTCTATTTTATTTGTTGCTTTATACTTACATATAATTGAATGTAAGGAAGTCGAAATTCTTGGGGACACGGAGCAATTCAAGTGCGTGGCATGATTGGCATGTTTTCGCTTATATGCGCAAATTTCCCTCTCCCTCCCATAAATATATTAGAATATAATTTGAAGATTTACAGAAATTTAAAAAAAAAAGCTAGCTGACAAAATACATAGTTTATAAAATGGAATCCAAATATTAGGTGTCATCATAAATACATAAAATGTATCTAAACATAAGTCTGATTTACTGTTTGCTATCATTAAACATAAATCGTTTATGAAAAGTTACATTTTGCCAAGATCTAAGCGTACAAAAATTTATAGATTTTACATGGTACAAAATTTATAGATTTTACATGGATTTTACATGGTAGTGAAGGAAATTTAAAGATAAATCATATTTTCTAGAATTCCAGAAAACTCATGTGATATAAATATTTTCTTAAAAAGATGACTAAAAAAGATCATCTTTCGCTTAAATAATTCCTTAGCGCAGAAAGCGAACAATCTTAGTAAAAGTATCTTTTGCGTTTTTCTGGTAGCTTTCACAGTGTTTAGCATTATATCTATAACCCGTAAATAACGTAATAAATCTCATAGAAAATATCTTTAGCAGTACTGGAATGGGGCCAAAGAAGCAGAGAAAAGTTAATGGCATTTGTAGAAGAAATGAATAACCTGATATGTACTATATATTTTTAACGCAACAAAGTTATTTTTTTATTTTTCAGAATTATATAATATGTGTAATATTTTAAACTACAAATTTTATAAATATTGTGATTTATGAGTACGTATGCTAAGCTGCATCCAAACAAATATATACGTTTTATTTACGGCTCACCACCGGCTGAACCGTAAAGTCCCTGTATTTTGGTAGTTCGGTCCGAGGTTTGAAACTCACCTGCGGGCTGGCTGTATGGGAATTTTCTTGTTTTTCCTCTCGTGCGACGTGTATACGAGCGAGTTTCCCTTTGAAAATCCTCCACGAAGGCATCCCTCCCCTTAAGCAGATAGCCCTCGATGCTTTACCGTAATCATACACTGAAGTGACAGAAGTCATGGGATAGCAATATGCAAATATACAGATGACAGTAGTATCGCGTAGAAAATGTATAAATGCGAAGTGCTTTGGCAGGGCTTTCATTTCTGTTCAAGTTATTCATGTGAAGAGGCTTTGACGTGATTATGGCCGCACGAAGAGAATTAACAGACTTTGAACGCGGAATGGTAGTTGGAGCTAGACGCATGGGTCATTCCATTTCGGATATCGTTAGGGAATTCAACATTCCGAGATCCACAGTGTCAAGAGTGTGCCGAGAGTATCTAATTTCAGGCATAACATCCCACCATGGACAGCGCAGGGGCCGACCACCTGCACTTAACGACCGAGACCAGCGACGTCTGCGTAGAGTTGTCAGTGTTCACAGACAAGCAACACTGCGTCAAATAACCGCAGAAATCGATGTGGTACGTACGAGGGACGTGTCCGATAGGACACTGCGGTGAAATTTGTCTTCCTTGGGCTATGCCAGCAGAAGACCGACTCGAGTGCCTTTACTGACAGCACGACATCGCCTGCAGCGACTCTCGTGGGCTCGTGAGCATATCGGTTGGTCCCTAAACGAATGGAAAACCGTGGCTTGGTCAGATGAGTCACGATTTCAGTTGGTAAGAGCTGATGGTAGGGTTCAAGTGTGGCGCAGACCCCACGAAGCCATGGACCCGAGTTATCAACAAGGCACTGTTCAAGCTGGTGGTGGTTCCATAATGGTCTGGGCTGTTTTTACATGGCTTGGACTCGGTCCTTTGGTGCAACTGAACCGATCATTGACTGGAAATGGATACCTTCAGCTACTTGGAGATCACTTACAGCCATTCATGGACTTCACGTACTCAAACAACGATGCGATTTTTATCGATGACAATGCGCCATGTCACCGGGTCACAATTGTTCGCGATTGGTTAGAAGAACATTCTGGACAATTACAGCGAACGATCTGGCCACCTAGATCGTCCGACATGAATTCCATCGAACATTTATGGGACATCATCGAGAGGTCATTTCGTGCCCAAAACCCTGCACCGTCAACATTTTCACAATTATGGACGTCTATAGAGGTAGCACGGCTCAATATTCTTGCAGGGGACCTCCAACGACTTGTTGAGTCCATGCCACGTCGAGTTGCTACTCTTCGGCGGGCAAAAGGAGGACCGACAAAATATTAGGAGGTATCCCATGACTTTTGTCACTTCAGTGTATTAACCAATACCATTTTATTTACTCCGTTTATTATTGTCATAAAACTGTTCAATTACTTTATAACACAGGGCTGCTTTGTGACCAGTGCAAGAATTTTTGTGCATTATCGAGAGCTAAAAATTAAAAATTTAGCGAGTTTTTTTTTGTTGTTGTTGCTGTTTTTTGTTTTGTTTGTTTTGTTTTGTGTTCAATATGTATACATATGTAAAACATATGTTAACATATGTTAACATATGTAACATATGTAACACATGTAAAGCATATGTTAATCTGCAGTTTATTTTAACTGTCATGCTTCTGTTCAAAAACAGGTAATTAATATCTTACTAGAACAGGCAAAAATTATACGTACATTTGCAAATGGACAATATATTGGCGTTTCGTAAATCAAAAATCAACTATATTCGATTCAGCGAAGAAAATTAACATTCATTTTGAATTCGGTATTTAGATATTCATTTCCACTTAACAAAAATTTATAGTTATCGGAGTTCGATTACTTGAACTTTTATTACAAATTATTTGTTCAGCAAAATACATAAATCTGAAGTCTGAAGTTTGTTATTAAATACATGAAAAATAATTATATTTTCGTTCTATATAAATTAATACAAAGTAGAAAACAATTTAAAACCTAATCTTACGAGCTGATAGCAGCACTAAGTGGTGGCAATAATACACAATAAAATAAAATAAAAATTATGTTTAAAATTCATCCCATACTCATATCGGAATAAATTACACACAAAAAACAAAAAACGCAAGCACAGTGGCAAATTGCAAGAAATGGGGGGAAGGGGTAAAATATGGCAAAATCAAAACTGAAATACGAAATTTAAATCTTTCGCTGCATCGTTATCAAAGGTTCGTGCAATGAAAGATGTAAATAAATAAAATAGCCTGTTTCTGACCCGACAAAGACACAAATTAAAGTTTAAAATTTCAAAATAATCTTAGAAAAACAATCAAAGTGATCTGTGTCTTTTTAAGTCTAAATAATATAGCCAACATATACTAATGTAATAACAATTAATAATGTAGCAGCGTCCAGACTGGAAAAGACGGTGCAGCGACAGATGTACACAGCGAAAAAAAAGGGGGGAATAGTTCTATATCTTCCGTTCTACTGGGCCGATTGACGAAATTCACATTGCATTTTTCATGTCTCGAATGCGCGACTTAGGATATGTATTAGATTTATATATAGCATTGTTTTAATATAGGTATTCTAAAACAAAATCGAACTTTTTCTGAAATGATATACCGATTTTTTTGCATATTTCGGTTCTACGAGTCACATTATGCACAGATATTAAATTTTGTAATTTTTGGCGAGAAATTTAAAAATTTATCTTGGCGTATTTTCTTTAGTTTGCACCAAGAATAATTAATTCACTTGGGGAACTTCTTAATTTATATCAACCTATTTTCCCTTCCTTTTTTTACTTGTCCACGAGCGGAAAAAAAGTCACCTTTCATACTTTCAAATACTTTTAACACAGAGCGTAAACCACATTCTCGTTATTATCGCTTATAATAAATACACCAAATTTCAAAACGCACCACTATATAAGTTAACGTATATCTTCGGAAATTTTGAATAAAAAACAGGTATGCTTAGAAATTTAGGTTTTGCAGATATGCTTAGAAATACATCTAGTTTAAGATGATGGCAAAACTTTTATAGGCTATAATTCAAAATGTTTTCAAAAAGTTTATGAAAATTATTTTAAAATACAAATTTTAAAAATAAATTACAAAAAACTGTGCGAATTTTATTTGGAATGAACCTAAATTTCGAAATGGGAAAGGAAGAATAAAAGAAGTTTAATAAAAAAGATATATTAATAAATATATACCAAATTCTACCATGGAAGAGGTTAAAATTTTGAGACCTAATTTTTTAAAAACTACCAGTGCGTTTTTTACAAAATTTGGCAGTTTGGTATAATTTGAGTCGTAGAATCGAAATATGGAAAAACATTGGCAGGTCATTTCAGAAAAAGTCCGATTTTGTGTCAAAATATCTATATTAGAATAATGCTATATATAAATCTGATACCTATCCCAAGTCGCGCTTTCGAGACATGAAAATCGCAAGTTGAATGTCGTCAATAGGCCCAGTAGAACGGGATATATAGAACTGTCCTCCCCTCCCTTTTTTTTTTTTTTTTTGCACAGTGTATATTTCATATTTCATTTTTGGTTTTGTCATGTTTTGTCCATTATCTCTTGCAGTTTGCCACTGTGCTTCTATTTCTAGGTTTCTGCATATGATTTATTCCGATCTGAACACGGAATGCATTTTAAACATTTTTTTTTCACTTCTCTGTGAATATTCTATTTTTTTTAATCGAAAGCTTCATTATTTTCAGTAAAACACAGATCTAATACAGAAACCCGCTAATGTTACAACCAAGAAGAACAACATATTTAAGAAAATTTTCCTTTTCTCATTCAAATGAATTGAAACATCCAAAAAATTATTAAGCAGTGAAAGACGAAGCTGATTCCAGTCGCATGACTATCGAAATTATGAAATATTAAAACACATTTCTTTAAAATAGAT
Source organism: Stegodyphus mimosarum (assembly GCA_000611955.2). NCBI lineage: Eukaryota > Metazoa > Arthropoda > Arachnida > Araneae > Eresidae > Stegodyphus > Stegodyphus mimosarum. Next base: position 505,619 of record KK114136.1, on the reverse strand, counting down.
ATTTAATCTCGATATATAACAATGACTTAACCAGACATCGTTATTAAGATACAAAACGGAGAGCTTTGCCCTTGAAGGTTTTCGATCGATACAGATTCGATCTTACGCTTCATCAGGAACGAAAGAGTAGAACGTAAAATTGCTTCGTCATCTGTGGAAAATATTTTCCCACACAAGATTATTAACCTTAGGTCTAGCGATACTTTCTCAAGTCACGTTGGATAAGGAATATTTTAAAAGGTTAATTTCCTATTTAATGAGAAAAAATTCTTTTTCCCCATATTTCAACTTATTGTGCAAGACAAAGTTTCACTTGAGTTCAAATAGAATTTAAACATATTATCATCTTGCCTTCAAAGTGAGTATAAATTAAGACCCGATTAATGCCTTTTGAAGCTAAGTGGATCTTAATTTCAGTTGGAGTTTGGCATTAAGCAAAGTTTCAAAAAGGCTAAAAAATACATAATTATGCTGAGATGATTAATAATAATAATAATAAAACTCAAACTAAAATTTTTATTTCATAATTGTAAATTTCGTGAAAACCTGTAGTTTAAAGGTTTGAAATTTAGTCCACATAATTTAGTTTTCAAAACAATCAACACCAGTTTCAGAAAAATATTTAAAAAAAAACTTAAATATAATAGTAATAAAAAAGATATTTCACGATTCAAAATTATCTGTGCATTTTTTGCTCGGACTTGCTTGCAGACGAGACTTGCAAACAAATACTGTCTCAAGCGAAATGGCAGCAATTTCTTTAGCTCGAAAACAAAATTTGAAAACAATATCTTCTTCGCTGCAGCTGCAAATTTCAAGTTGTAGTCTAACCTCAAAAAAGGAATTTAAAAAATGAAATAATTTTTTAAAAAAACTCGGAACGCTCTCAGATTTTATATTACTTTCAAATGGGCGTTTATTAACGTTCTGTCTGTTACCTTTATTTATTAAATATCATGTTCTTCGCACTTAAACCATAAAATTCAATCCGAGAGCAATATCGCAAAATATTTAAAAAAGCATATCTTTAGAATTTCCGATACGGTCTCGCGCGCTGGAGACAAAAATATTTTTTTTTCTCGGTACGGTGTTGCCATTGCTTGCTTTGAAATCGCTAAGTTTCTTAATCAAAAACTCATAAATGCTTTAAAAATATGAAATAGATAATAAAATAAATTCCAAATTTGGGCTTCCAGATGCCTATATTCGGGTGGAGACGCACGTTATTCAAAATTGGATGGCTCTGGGTACCGTTGTTTTAACACAATGCAAGAAACATACATACATTTATGCAGATTTTTCCTTATTTAATTTCTTTAAACATAATACAGGGCGATAATATTTGGTCGCAACAATTTAAAAAGTGATTCGCCGTTTATAGTGAATTGACGCAAAATGGCAAAACGATATTAATAGGCTTTCTGAACTAACGCTCCTTCGGGCTAAAAAAAAATTAAATAATTAACAATATAAAAAATTATAAGCATTTAAAAAACATTCACACTCAACTTCGCATTCATTTTATAATTTAACACTTGAAACAATTTTAAGCCAAACAGTTGCTTAATTATTGAGATTTAATTATTTTTTAATTATTAAAGACATTTTTCACTAGATTACTTAAGTAGTGTTTACAGTTTCTGCTTTTCCAGATCACAAAATTCAAACAATGAAAATAGCAATACTTTCTTCGAAGTGTTGAAAGAATCCTCTTAAACATCTGTAAAAATAATCTAATTCGCTAAATCCACTTTTACCCTAATTCAAGCAATCAAACCCAAAATGGCATATTATGCTTTATTACTACCATTTCTCCTTGATTTAGCGTGCCAGCTATAACAATAATTGTAGCAACTATTAGATCTATCGAAACTTATGTATCATTTGAGCGAATGAGATCATTTAAGCACTTGACCTTAAAGCGCCGCAAACGCTGTCAATTGAATAAAACGCCATTCTGCTTTAGATTTCATTTTTGAGAAGTCCCAACATATATCTCAATTACTTACCCAGACAATTCATTTCGTCTTCCCTGTTCAAAGTAAAATTTCCCCTTTTAATGCCTTTCTTTTTAGTCCTAAGTGGCAATTTTCCCAGAAGGGTTATTAATTTCGTTCTGCATTTTGCATTGGGTCTCTATAAACGACGTTTCACTTTTCAAATTGTTACCACCAAATATTATAGAACCCTACATTATATTTAAAGAACTTAAATAATGAAGAATTTGCGTAAATATATGTATGGTTCTCGCACTGTGAAAAAACAGCGGTACCTAGAGACATCCAATTTTGAATAACCTAGTTCTACACTCGAATATGGGCATCTGGAGGCCTAAATTTGCAATTTGGAATTTGTTTTATTATCTATTTCATATTTTGTAAAACTTTAACCAATTTTTGATTAAGAAACTTAACCATTTCAAAGTGAAGAATGGCAACACTGAATGGGAAAAAAAAACATTTTTATCTCCAGCGCGAGAGACTGTGTATCGGAAATTCTAAAGATATACGCTTTTTAAATATTTTGTGATATTATTGTTAATTAAATTTTATGGTTTAAGTGCGAAGAACGCAAAGTTTAATAAATAAATGTAACACACAAAACGCCCCTTTAAGCGTAATATAAAATCTACATCTTTCAGTTTTTTTTAAGTTTCCTCTGCGCTTCTATTTCTCCATGTGCTATTCTCTATATATATATATATCTCTTGACTTTCGCCACCACTGAGCATCCAGAATGTTCTATTTTTTATTATTTCAATTGAATTCCGCAAAGGACCCAGCCTTGCAAATTAGCAAAGGATTTTGGCAGTTTTTTCATTTGTTTAGATTATAAAACTGGTAAGCAGAGTGGATTCAGCTGTATTTTTGGAGTCTTTACACTTTCCTTTAATTCTACAGAAATAAAAATTAGAAACATTAAAATGTATTCCTAAAAAGAGAATATCAAAGACACTACTTAAAAAAAGTAAAATTCTACAGAATTATTACTTAAAAAAACATGTCTTTTTAAAGGTATCAAGCATATCAAATATGGCATTAAACACCAATAAACTTCGAAAGCTACATTCAGTGCAAATTAGAAAATGAAAGCGAATTTTCATACTGAGCTCCGACGAACGAAAAGTATTTTGTTTTCTGTTAATTAAAGTAGAGTCGACAGCTACTTTAAAATACAGAAAAAACTTTTATATGGAAGAGCAAACAATTTTGTTTCTTTATTTTTCGATATTAAATTTTGAATTTAATGAAAACATATTAAAAATCAATTTAAACTAATTTTAGCTTCCACCTTTGGCGTAATTTTACATAGTAAGGCACTTTTAAGCAGTCTTAAGAACGACAAATTATCGACGTTTAAAACCATAAGATAAAAACAGATAAAAAAAGATATAAAAGATAATAAATCGCAGTCAGTTTAACATTTAACAAAAATCATATCACATGAACGGCATATGCGGAATCCCTTTCATCAAAGTATCTTCATCTAGATAATCAATTATTAATTCCTTATACATTTAATAAGCTCTGGGCTAATATGATTGTTTATGTACACTGCGAGAAGGAAAAAAAAAGGACAGTTCTATATCTCACGTTCTACTGGGCCGATTGACGAAATGCGTTTTTCATGTTTCGATAGCACGAATTAGGATATGTATTAGATTTATATGTAGCATTGTTCTAACATAGGCATTTTGTCACAAAATCAGACTTTTTCTGAAATGACATACCGAATTTTTTCTATATTTCGATTCTACGACTCTAATTAATCCAAAGTGCCAAGTTTGGTAAAAATCACAAGAGCAGTTTTTAAAATATTACCTCTCAAAATTTTAGGTCCTCAATGTTACCTCTTTTTTTTATTAAACTTACTTGATTCCTTCTTCCAGAATTCGAAATTTATGCTTAATTCAAATATAATTCGCCCATTTTTTATGATTTATTTTTAAATATTTTTATAAATTTTTCGAAAACATTTTTGTATTATAACCTATAAAATTTTAGACATCGTCTTAAAGTAAATGTATTTCTAAGCATACCTAAAAAAACTGGACTTTTTTTATTCAAACTTTCCTAAGATATACGTGAATTTACATATTCACGAGTTTCAAAATTTGGCATATTTGTTATAAGCGATAATAACGCCAAATGTGGTTTACACACTTCGTTAAAATTATTTGAAAGTAATGAACGATGACTTTTTTTCCGCTCGTGTACGATAAAAGAAAGGAAAGGAAAATAGGTTGCTATAAATTAAGACCTTCGCCAAGTGAATTATTCTTGGCGCAAACTGAAAAATGCTTCAAGATAAATGTTTAAATTTTTCCGTAAATGTTACAGAATTTAATATTTAGGAATAATTTGAGTCGTAGAATCGAAATATGGAAAACAAAATTGGCACGTCTTTTCAGAAAAGGTCCGATTTTGTGTCAGAATACTTATGTTAGGAAAATGCTATATATAAATCTAATATATATTATAAGTCGCACTTTCGAGACATGAATTTGAATTTCGTCAATCCGCCTAGTAGAACGAGAGATATAGAACTACAACGCCCCCCCCCATATAACACAAGTTTTACACTTTTTGTTCCTAGTTTACGCCTTTCTAGAAGCTTAAAAAATTTTAACTGTTTCAAAATTTATATACTAACAAAAAGAATCATATAATAATGCATTCGAATTCTTCCCAGAAGTGTTATGGTGACAGACTACAGTAAAAACAAATATATAAAAAAAGAAGGCGATGACTTTTTGATCATTTCTATAGATTGTTAAATATCATCTTTTAGCTCCTTAATTTCATTATTTGATAACCTGGGGAAAAAATTAAACTTAAAACTACAATAGCGTCTCTGAGCGTTTTTTACTAAATCATTGTTTACTTTTACTAAAGTTCATTAAATATCGGGAGTCACCCGCCTAGAAAAAGATGCCTTCGTAAAAAGGAATTTGAAACAGAAATGACGGATAATGAATAATGCACTGAAAAGCCACAAAAACACGAGTGTAGCCGTCGATTTCTTCTTCACAGCTAAATTTAAGACCAAATTACCAATATTTTGCCGTTTTGGCTCTTCGAACTCGTGATGGGTGTGAAATACATATATTAAATGGCAGTTGAGCTTTCCATACCTTTCATTCATAAAACCATGTCATACGATAACAATAAATGCAGTAAATCTTTCAGAAGAACTGGGAGAACTAATACTACTTTTTAAGCTATAAAAATTTTCTTTTAAATTTTAGAATGATGGAAATTGACAAGTGATTTTAAATAAACCTACAGTTAAATAATTAAAAAAATCCAGCTTTTTTTAATGTAATGATGCAAAAAATAGAAGAGTTTGGAAATAAGAAGTTCTTGAAAATAAATTGTGCCCTGCCAGGAAATGAATACGGAACCTGCAAATAACCGGCTCCATATGCTGATTGTTATACTACACGAATGCATGGGAGAAATGTCTTAATTCCAAATTTCCATCTGCATCTACAGGCGATTTAAGATGAATGACACAAACTCCAGTGAATTAAGCCGGATGATAACCTCTCATTTATGGGTTATATGTGGAGAACAGAGTTTTGGAGCGAGGAATTGTTGATAATATACACTGAAGTGACAAAATTCATGGGATACCTCCTAATATTTTGTCGGTCCTACTTTTGCCAGGCGAAGTGCAGCAACTCGACGTGTCATGGACTCAACAAGTCGTTGGAAGTCCCCTGCAGGAATATTGAGCCATGCTGCCTCTATAGACGTCCATAATTGTGAAAGTGTTGACGGTGCAGGGTTTTGGGCACGAACTGACCTCTCGATGATGTTCCATAAATGTTCGATGGGATTCATGTCGAGCGATCTAGGTGGCCAGATCATTCGCTGGAATTGTCCAGAATGTTCTTATAACCAATCGCGAACAATTGTGGCCCGGTGACATGGCGCATTGTCATCCATAAAAATCCCATCGTTATTTGAGAACGTGAAGTCCATGAATGGTTGTAAGTGATCTCCAAGTAGTTGAAGATATCCGTTTTCAGTCAATGATCGGTTCAGTTGCACCAGAGGACCGAGTCCATGCCATGTAAAAACAGCCCAGACCATTATGGAACCACCACCAGCTTGAACAATGCCTTGTTGACAACTTGGGTACATGGCTTCGTGGGGTCTGCGCCACACTCGAACCCTACCATCAGCTCTTACCAACTGAAATCGTGACTCATCTCACCAAGCCATGGTTTTCCATTCGTTTAGGGACCAACCGATATGCTCACGAGCTCACGAGAGTCGCTGCAGGCGATGTCGTGCTGTCTGTAAAGGCACTCGAGTCGGTCTTCTGCTCGCAGCTCGCATAGCCCAAGGAAGACAAATTTCGACGCACTGCCCTATCGGACACGTCCGTCGTACGTCCCACATTGATTTCTGCGGTTATTTGACGCAGCGTTGCTTGTCTGTGAACATCGACAACTCTACGCAGACGTCGCTAGTTTCGGTCGTTAAGTGCAGGTGGTCGGCCACTGCGCTGTCCATGGTGGGATGTTATGCCTGAAATTAGATACTCTCGGCACACTCTTGACACTGTGGATATCGGAATGTTGAATTCCCTAACGATTCCGAAATGGCATGACCCATGCTTCTAGCTCCAACTACCATTCCGCGTTCAAAGTCTGTTAATTCTCGTCGTGCGGCCATAATCACGTCAAAGCCTCTTCACATGAATAACTTGAACACAAATGAAAGCCCCGCCAAAGCATATCGCATTTATACATTTTCTACGCGATACTACTGCCATCTGTATATTTGCATATTGCTATCCCATGACTTTTGTCACTTCAGTGTATAGTGCATTTGCTTATAGTCAACTCAAGACCTTCAAGTAGCCGACTGTCCAACGTATTACATGAGGAAATTACATGGAAGGAATGCCCTTTAATTCTTTATGCTTCTATAGGTATTACCACTGTGCTTTAAACTATCACTAGTTAACTATTACTATTCATTAAGAGTTTATTAAAATCATGATTAACTGCGAACATCACAGAACACCATTTATATAAATAAAGTTTTATTACCGAATATCAAAGTTTGTAGAGCATCTCTAATTATAACTTAGCAAGAAATGTGTAAATTTTATTGGCATTTATCAACACATTTGGATTTGTTTTATTGCAGGTAAAAATATTACTTGAAAGGAATTTTGCTTTCACCGTATACTTAATTTCAGTCCAGAATTTAATGTATGAAATTATATGCTGACTTTGGCTTTGAAAAATACAATTTAAACAGTCAAATTTTATCCCAAACTAGAAGAAGTACCCGATGCAAGTTAAGTTAGATTGAGAGTAATGCATCTAACAACAGAGAGAATGATACCGCTGTAATCCTTTTTTAATAACGATGCAAAAAATACGCTTCATAGTCATGCATTTTTTCAATCTAATGCGATATGGGACCCACACAAAAAATATCTGTAGAAAAATAAAATAATTCTCTCTTATTATATCAGCAACAATGGCATGCAGTTTTTAATGATTTTCTTCTTTCTAATCAAATGGTCGTAAAAGCTCAAATTCCATCCATCTATATTCAATTTTAGTCGATTAAATATGGCAAAAAAATTTATAGTAATTGATTAGAAATCAATAACACGAACAAACAAAGATTCAAACAGAGATTCTTCTTTATATGTATAGATTTTGTAAAACTTACACATTTTGTATTAACAAACTCTAGGATTTGAAAGCGAGCAGTACCAATGCTTTTCGAAATAAAGCATTTTTATCTCCAACGCCCGAGACGGTTGCCACTTGGAAAAATGAGTGCGAAAATTAACACTTTCAGAGTTTTTAATTAATATTTAGGCTAATTAAAATCGTACCGAATAGTCGAAATGGCTTCGCACGAATTTTTGGAATCGGGAATAACGTATTTAGTGTTTGGCAATGCTATTTTTATTTCATCATAATAGAATTTTTTTGTTAAGAAACTGCAGGATTTGAAAGCAAGCAGTGGCAACAACTTTCGAAATAAAGCAGATTTTCATCTCCAACTTGCGAGACTGTTGCCACTCGGAAAAATGAGGGCGAAAATTATCGTTTTTCTGAGTTTTTAATTAATATGTTGGATTTTAGCTACTTTTTTCTTTTAAAAAAAAACGTGGACGTCGACCTATTCCAAGATCCAGAAAAGAATTCTAGAAAGTTTGGTGACAATAGCTATAGTAGTGACCGAGTTATTAGAGGGCAAACCAACAAACTTTCTTCTTTATATATATATATAGATAGATAGCCTAAGTAAGATAAGTCATCCAAAAATGAATGCTTATCTTACTGATCATCATAAAGCATACCCTTACTGTTAAAGTAACAACTAATTTGCTACTATTGTAATGAAATTAATTTACAAGTTAACGAATTGAAATAATTCTAAAGGGTTCAATTTTATTTGTTGCAAATAGCAATAACGGTAACTAAAACTGTAAGTCTATTATTTTTGTTGAAATGTATAAAAAAGTTACAAAATTATCTCAATGAACTTCAGAATTAAATCTTGTTTGTTAATTGATAAACAGCATAAATATTTCCATTATACACAAAGAAAAAATAATCTTCGAAACGAAATTAATTGACATCAAAGGCGAGAAAGCAAAACGCTTTGTTAAGAAGTAATGGTTAATTATTAAAACTCTACAGCTACAAATATTTTTATTCTCCAACAGTATTTAATTATTTAGCAGCAGTTAATGATTTAATTACTTAAGAACATCGAATTAAAAATTTTACTTGATGAAATTCTGCTCCTTCCTTATGAAATACTACAATTTTCTTTATTTAATAAAAGTCTGTTTTAATTACTTAATAGCAGCGGGCTAAAAAATACTGCGAAGTTCTAATCATTACTTATCAAATACTTCCACGATTTAATTTACAATTGTTAATTAACTAAGTAAAAAGGATCAGTTCGCTTGAAGGGTAAAAATAAATAGTTTAAAAAAGGCAATGAAAACATTTTGCAGTAACGTGTAGCCTCAGTGAGAAATGAGACTTATTCGGATAATTAAAACTATGTTCCAAATAATCGATATTATACACCGAAATGTGACTTATTCGGATAATAAAATTATGTTCAAATAACCGATTTACATATTTAAGAATTGACTATTTCAAACACACGAGTTACTATGAACATTACATTATTTATTTTAACTAAATATAAGCTTATATTTAAGCACTAATTATCACCCAAAGGGGTGATAGTCCAGAAGAGCTATTAGTCTCAAAACGGCATTTTGTGGGTGGCGTTTTACTACAATCGGTGCATCACTTTTTAAATTGTTGCAACCAAGTATTATTGTCCTGTATTAAAGAAATTAAATAATGAAGAATCTGCAAGAATGTATGCATGTTTATCGCACTGTGAAAAAACGACGGTACCTAGAGCCATTAAATCTTGAATAACGTACGTCTCCACCCGAAAATGGGCATTTGGACGCCCGATTTTTTTTATTTCGAATTTATTTTATTATCCATTTCGTATTTTGTAAAACTTTAACGAATTTCTAATTAACAATCTCAAAGATTTCAAAGCGAGCAATGGCAACACTGTGTGGGAAAAAAATATTTTTATAGCCAGCGCATGAAACGGTCTATCGGAAATTGTAAAGCTATGTTGCTTTCAAATATTTTTAGCCCAAATGTTCTCGAAACGTGTATGTGTATGTAAGTGAAAAAAAAAGCCCCTTTGGACGTAATATAAAATCGGATATCTTTCAGGTTTCTTATTTTTTAGTTATTTTAATATTGAATTCATACTTGAAAAGAATAAAAATAAAATTGATATAGCCATAAATTTTGATGTCTCCACAGCATAAAATCTATATAACACATGCTTCTAATGAAAATAACACTTGCTAATTAACATTTTATAGCAAATGATCAATATTAACTTTACGAAAGCACGATTTTTCTGCATTTAAATACAAAATGGATTTTTTTAATCCATACCCAAAAAGTTAATAAAAAATTTAAAAGCTTGCAAAAAGAGAATAGAGGAAGCTTAGTAAAATTAGAGCATGGAAAAGAGTGATTAAGATATTCAAAAGACAGTTTCCTAGGAACTAACAGAAAAGCGATCTGAAATTTTGAAAACTTTTGTCCAGCACACTTTATTTTCCATGTTCTCGCAACATTTTCTGAAGTCAGCACAAATAAATTTTAACTGCTGGATAAACAATCGTTGGGATAATTGATATTCGGACAGTCAAAATTCTATGTCACATCTTAAATAAATTTTACCATTTTATTCACTGTCCAAATTTGTCAACATTTTTATCGTTGTCGCTTGTGACCCAATAATGATACATACTACTAACTCTGACACAAATTACTACTAATGATTCTACTGTTTCTGAAACTGTAAATTTAAGATACATACTAATTTTATGTTTTTTTTTAATTTTTATTGCATGTTTTTCTATATTAAGTATTTATTCCCCTAGCATTTCGCTAACATCAGCCAGAGGACATTGGCTGATGTTACAATTTAAATAAAGTTTAAACATTTTAAATGGAACAGAAAAGAGTTTTAAAAGTTAAACACTTTAAATGGAACAGAAACTTTAAATAAAAGAACTGCGGTAAAAAAATCTGCTTAAAAAAGCAGTTTGCTCTTATTATGCATATAAAAACTAAAAGTTTAAAAAGGATATTCCGGAACTTATTCTAGGTAAAATGCTTTTAAAAAATAATATTATTACCAAACATAACGCGCATAAAGCAAGACTTTACCAAATTAGAAAAATATTTTAAAAGAGTTTTATTAAAGCTAACATGATGCTAAGATGATAAACGTTATTTTAAAGCTGTCATAAATGGAGCGTTAATCAGAAAAATCATTACGATACTCTCCTTTTTTTGTGGGGGAGAGGATGAAATTAAGTTCCAAATTTAGAACCACTATATTTTTCATGCAGAAATAAATCTCTTCTACAAATTTCATATCAATATCATAATTAAAGCCCATATCAGAAAGGTTTTTATAAATTCTGTCTGCATTTAAAAGGCACTTAATAGGAAAATTTAAATTCAGTTTTCTCAGTTACGTATTTTTTGTTGCCTTAAATTATTAAATTTCTGATAGCGTCATAATTATGTCAACATGTTGCTTCGACATTGTTTGTGCTTGTTACAAATAACGTATATTATTTTGGAATTTTTTGTTGCCTTATTAATACGCTTTAACAAAATATTAAAATTCTGAAATAGACGTACAGAAATGCAATCAAGTAAATAAAAATTCCAAATACGAAAAGGTATCAAATTAAAATTTAAATTAAAAACATCTTCCTTAAGATATCAATTAGCTTTAAAATAAGATACTGGGTAAGTATTTAGGACAACAAAATAATATGTTATATTATTTTCTAAAACTTAGCAATTTTCGGTGAATATTTTAATTTAAAATAAAAATTATCATCTTACTTTTTTTTCTTTATAATGAAATAAATATTTAACAAAACAGTCGTCAATATACAAAAACAAAAGTCTTATTGCTGACATTCCCCATCTTCTGTATAGTTAGTTAATTTTGAAGAAGATGGCTTTTCTCCGGTCACGCTGAAAACTAAATTTATTTGCGTTATTTTAATGGGCTTGTTTCTTTTTAGATCGTACGATTAAATTTCCAAGGCACATAAATCTGGTTACTTTTTAAATCATTAAGATTATTTATTTTGTCACAATCTGAGGACACTCAGTTTTTCCTTCATTGACATTGACAGCTTTACGATGACTGAAAGAAAATAGTGTTCGCAAGTGCGTCACTTCCTGTCACGAAAAAAAGAAAGGAAAATAATCAAAGACATGACAAGCAAAACAGGAATAGAAACTGTATACTTAAGGTTCCATTCAGTAATACAAACTGCTGCTCGTAATTTATTTGTAGAAAGTATCACTTAACGCCCGTCGATATTTCTGACGTGATGATGCTTTGTCTGCAACACTCACAAACAGTAATTCCTACAACACGGCTGAAACATCCCCGTGTAGTGTGCAAAACAGTTTATCATAACACATACAGGGAACCAGGGAATTCCCGTTATAACTCAAAATAAATATTTTGCTCGAATATGATTTGAGAATTGTAAAAATCCCTGTATAAGACAGCATCCTTACAATAATACTTCGCTCTAACAGGTTTTTCATAATAGACTATCCACACTGAAGCTGAAATTTTAAAGTTAAACGGTTCCAATAAAGCCAATAAATAAATAAATAACTTAAATTTACTAAATATATTGTTAGGAAGATATGAAATGCCCGAGAAATACAGTTCTATTTTTTAATACAGCGTTTTCAACTGAAGAAGCGCAGCAACATTTTTTAGTAAACTTTACCACTACTCAAAAGTATTCATAGGTGTTTATGAAAATCGGTCAAAAAACAATAAATGAAAAACAGGAGTTTTTATCTGATGATAAAATTTTAATTCTAACTAAAGTTGTAACATCATAATGAAAATATATGAAAAAGGCTAAATAATGGTAAAGTTGTTTTCTGCAGATGAATTATAACCAATTCTAACAAGCGTTATTGTCAGTGGTGGATTTACATATAACCTACACAAGCTAGGGCTTTCACTTTCTTGCACCCCCCTAAAAAAACTGCTCCATATCTCATGCAAAAAATTGTCCCGTAATCCCTCATAAAGGGCCATATATCTCAACTACCTTAGGGATCTCTTAAGCACGGTTCGTCACTCACTTGATGACTGTTTTCTTCTCAGGCCAGTTACGTTTCGGCCCTCTTCTTTTATTCCTCATGACTTTAATTTTTCTGTTACGAACTTTTATACCTACATCGCCCTAGAACATTCTATTTCATTCATCCGGCACACACACACACACACCAACTAGTTAAATATACTAGCTAGGATCGGTATACAACGGAACAAGGAAATACATTAGACCTCAATCTGTCCCTGGGTCATCCATCCCTGGTCTCAATCCGGCCTTGGTTTTTTTTTTTTTTTTTTTT
>KK114136.1:475753-490898 GCA_000611955.2 Stegodyphus mimosarum | reverse complement strand
CTTTTTTTTTTTTTTTTTTTTTTTTAAGTTTGTATGATGTTTTAAAATTTAAATGTTTTCTAAAGTTTCAATAACTTGCGACAGAAATTCAAAATAAAGTGTTCTTTATTAGCTAAAAGTATACGAACTGCAACGCATTTCTTCAGTTAAATCCTTATTTAATAACAATCTGAATAGTTCAAAGCAGTGATATCCAACACAGAACTCAGAAAACTGCCTTTAAAGTTTTTAGTTTAATAGCTTTTAAATGAGAAAAAATTTTCAATAAAACGTTTCAAGTAAGTTCTCTAATTGTGATATAGGTATGAGATTTCCAAGATTGTTTTTTAACATCTAAGAAACATATGAATTCAAAATTTGAATACAAAATTATTAATAAAGTGAAAATTTTATATTTAATAATATATTGTAAATAATAACTGATATTTTAAGAGCTTTCAAAAACTCAAAGGTCCATTTTCATAATAAATAAATAACAAGAGATTCATACGCAAAATATACATATGAAAGAATTTTCAAATAATAGTACAATTATTATTAACTACTAAATCAATCTGATTAGATTAAGCAGAAAAACAAATATTAAATGACGTTTGTTTTTAATCTTATCTTGACAAACTAAGAACCTAATCACAATTATCTTATCGTTACAACGTATGCTATTAAACTTACTGGCTTTAAAATAAATAAGTAAAGAAAGAATGGATCTGGTGCATTATTAATAGTAATAAAAAAATTTGCACAAACAGTCAAGCTTTTAATTACATTTTAGCTATCCTGGATTTAATATTTAATGCTTTTAAAATAAATTATAAAATTATATAGTTTCATATTATTCATTTTTGTTTTTAAAATTATTTAGATCAAGTGTTTTCAGAAATAATAAACTTTAATTTTAACAGTTTTCTTAGATTTAATTCAAAACAATATTTTTTTTAATTTATTTTACTTATTTCATTTTAAAATTTCGCATTTCTATGTTTTATTACAGAAGAAAATTAGCTAATTACGATGAGTGGGTTCTTTCGTTTAAAAATTAAAGTTTTTAGCTAGTATAATTCCAATTTTCCAAGAGAATTTAAACTTCGTTCAGGAAAATACTAATATTTTAAGTAACATCAATACACTGGAGATTCCTGTTGCTTTTATAGTTGCGCAATTTGTCGATAACAAAGCTATATAAATTTAATGTGTTTTCTAGAATTTTAATGTAATAATATGTATCATGGATCCCATAGAAAGTTAAACTTTGTACTCGAGAAGACCAAAAAGAATAACAATAATAATTGTGTAACTTATAAATAAATAAAACTATACCTATAAAATAAAGATTTCGTCACATACTTACGATGGATATATCTTTAAGTCAAATATTTGTGAATAGAGTAAATTATTACAAATTTTAGGTAACTGCATTTTCTTTTTTATTACTATTACAATTATTAAAATATAAAAAAAATTCTGTTTATTTTTCTTCAGAAGTTATTTAAAAATAACCACAAATATCTGCACAAACATACTCTTCACTAAAGAATTCGGTCATACTACTCCATTCGTAAAACGTTTTTTCTAGAATGCCGCTATTTAACTCCTAAGAAATTACTTTCGATTCCTAGAATACCCTTACATAAATATTATTTTAAATTATTTTAAAATTTTGTATAATTCTGCCATTTCTAAGTCAAGAAATTTAGATGGAATCAAAAATGCCCCGGACACAGTCGATAATTAATTAATAATATGGTATTATTTATTAGCTAAAACATATTTAAAAAAACTAATTTTACTCAACTAGTTATTGAAATAAACAAACTGTATCACGCAAATGATTAATTCATACAATTTCTTATAAATGTTTTATACTGGAAGTATTAATACATAAACAGTTAATCTATACCTACAAATCGAAGTTTACAGCATTACTTTTGATTAAAAATATTTGGTAATTATATGCAGCAAACAGTAAATAATAGTGTTTATGTACATAGAATGAAAACTGTTACTATATATATATATACAAGAGCACATTTAGTATTTATTCTTATATATATTTTGTAGAAAATACTTCCATAGAGTCATAATTATAAATACGGTATCATTTAAAAGCCGGAATAGTTCTTAAAAGAAATCATACATAAATTGAAATAATAGGTACTGAAAATACTAGGTAAATTCCCATATTTAGCTTGATCCACAGAAAAAACGTCAGAAATGACAAATATTACAAATAAATTCATACAAAATTTACAGAATGCTTGTTTCGTTTTAACTGACAAACCTGCCTGTCAAAACAAATACGGTGATTTGAAAGTAAAATATATAAATTTATCAGATTAGTAAGAATAACCAGATTTAACTTAAAAGCTTCTCAGATATTAAATAAAGTATGTATCATTTTCTGCATTCACTTTTGGAGTCGTTTGGAGAGACTAGAGTTAAGCCTTAAATAAAAAAAATAATAAAAACTAGTTTGGTATTACGGTAGAAAACGATTCCACAGCGCTTGCTGTGACAGGCACATGCCATGCAGAAAAGCCAACATTTAGACAGAAGTCAGGATGAAGAATACAAAGCAAAAGCATTAGCGCGAAAATGATAGTTAAAAATGAAATATGCCCATCCATTTGCAACCACCCGGTCCCTGCGAGAGGGTGAAAAATAGACTCTACCCACCTTGCGAGGGGGCCCGATCGTTTGGCTCTTTGGCTCAAATATCTTTCAACCGTTGCAATATTTCCACTTCTTGCGGCGTCAATGAGTTCTTGTTCTTTCCCCATGAGCGGCCGCAAGTCAGAAAATGAGAGAATTTAGCAGCACGAATGTCACATTGTAGTAAATGCCGCCTTGGCCTCCATTTTGAATACCCAGCTTCCTAACCACCAGCTGGTCCGCGAACCATCGTTCAGGAACGTACGTATAATCCAGGTCGCGATTCCAGTGGCTCTCAGTAATTTCTCCTCGGTCTTCACATAGTCCGGTCTGACGCTCGCCGAGACATTTTTTCCAGTAGGAAAAATAAAGCTGCGCTGAATTTGTGTCAATGTAAACAAAGCAAATGGAAAATACTAAGCATGAAGCCTCATTCAGGGTTGCTAGCGTTGGAGCAATCATGCGGCGCTGAGAGCCGGCGAAACCGGCGCCAAATGGTAGCCAAGCGTTTCACAATTCAATGCTTCTGCGTCAGCGTTTGGCGAATCTGAGGAAACACTCGAGCGGAGATATGAAATCATAATTTCATTTATTACAAAGCACTTTTAATGCTCTTTTGATTTGCTTCTTTTATGAACGTAAATTAAAGTACACATACGCAATTTTTGTTCGGGGGATTACATTCTTTTGAAAGCACGAATAATTTTATAAACATAATTAAAATTAGAAATTAAGTAATATCATTATTTTTTGCATCGAAATTTGAAGAAAATATAAATCTTTGTTTATAAACATTCCCGTTCGGCAAAATCTCCCAGCTGGGAAAATTTATTAAATAAACATTGTAATTTATTTTCCAAGTCTGTGTATTAATTCATTTATTTCCACTTTGAGCGGAACTGGTTTTTAAATCACTGCTTTCATCAATTAAAAAAAAAAAAGAGAAAAGAAAAGTAAATAATGATTCTTTATTATATGTAAATATTTTTAGCGTACTGTGATTTCTTTTTAAAGTTCCTGTCGCAGAAATTCTATAAAAAAAATAAAGTAAATAAGGTATTAAATTAAAATTACTTGATGTAACTTCATTACTTGCAAAATAACATGAAGTATATTTATTACGTAAAGTATGAACATTAGGGGAACGAATATATTTCAGCTGGTTAAAATTAATTTTCGAACAAAAAAAAATTTTTTTTTTAAATCTGAAAGCTTTCAGATTTTACATTACGCTTAAACGGGCATTTTTTTTAACGTTTTGTGTGTTACCTTTATCTATTAAATATCATGTTCTTCGTACTTAAACCATCAAATTCAGTTCAACAGCAGTATTTATTGCAAAATAATTTTTAAATTAGTATATCTTTAGAATTTCCGATACACAGTTTCGCGCGCTGAACATAAAAAAGTTTTTTTTTTTTACAACATTTACAGTGTTGACATTGCTCGCTTTGAAACCGTTGAGTTTCTTAATCAGAAATTCATTAAATGTTTACAAAATATGATATAGATTATAAAACAAATTCCAAATTTAGGCTTCCAAATGCCCATTTCGGGTGGAAACGTACGTTATGTAATCTTTGATGCCTCTAGATACCGTTGTTTCATCACAATGCGAGAAACATGCATACATTTATGCAGATTTTTCATTATTTAATTTCTTTAAATATGTAATATTTGTATGGACTGTAATATTTGGTGGCAACAGTTTGAAAAGTGAATCGATACTTAAAGTTTTCAACGCAAAATGCCGAAAAGAAATTAATAGCCCTTCTGGGCTAACGCTGTCTGGGCTAAAAAGAAGAAAATAAAGTGAGAAAAATGGGGGCAGAAGAGAAGGTACGCAGAAATGTTTCCTCTTTCTAATATTTTCCCTTAAACCGATTAATCTAAGTAACGGTCGGGGGGGGGAATTCTGTGCTTAAAAATGTAGCACACTGTTTTAGAAAAATGTTTAAGTCCAATAAAGCTGAAAAGTAAAATTAAAAATTAAATAAATTCATGAAAATTATAGTCTGTATTATAAATTAAATTTATTATACATTATAACTATTTTAGATATGTTATTAAAATATTATTATTAAAGCAAATATTTAAATTATTAAGAAGTATATTTATTGCTCTGAATTACATATTAATTAAATTGGGAAAATAAAATGGCGATCTTAAACTTCCCTGAAAAGGATAAATGGATTTTTGTCTGGTTGATATGAAGTTAAATATCTTACTTTTCGCACAGTGGCAAAATTTGGAAAGTTAAGCGAATGATAAATGCACGGTAGCAACACGTAACGTAACAAACTTAACAGTCCAAAAATTCTGGATAGGCTTCGATAAAAACATATCTACTTAAAAAAAGAAAATGTAGTTTCATTTGTTAGCTAAACGCTTTGAAACTCTCAGTGGCGATTAAGTATAATTTCCATTTTGCTGTTGTTAAAAGCTGGAAAATTCTTTAACAATTTTAAATTTAAAAAATCATAAATGAAATAAAAATTTTAATTAATGGCTAACTTTCATTCTATAAGTTATTATATCACATCATACTGATACCATTAGTTAAAATATATTACTATTCCCTGAAAGAAATAAACTGCTTTTAAATTAGGGAATTTATTTGTAAGCTGTGTACTTCTTTCATGCGTATATCCCAACTTACACAACATTCCGACAATTTCAACAACATTCTCACAGTTTTATAAACCAGAAGGCTAAATACTCAATTACAAAAGGATAAATGCCCTCAATAAGACCCCAGATGTGTCAGAAAACATAAAGAAATGGCATTAGACTTAAAATTCGTCGTTACAAGCAAACGCATTTTATGCGTAATTGCTGATTAACTGATAGTACTTTTTCTTTCACGTAATAATCCGCAAGATCATCATTACACTATAATATGTCTTTTTCCATTTATTATTAGTAAAAAATAAAAGTACTTAATGGGATATCGCAATAACCTTAATAGAAGTCGCCAAATTTTCAGAATGTGCCAAACTCTGCTAACCATGCGCATAACCATTCTTTAGGCAATCGTATTCATAACAAATCTTCAGTCAAGCAACTTCATCATTTTTTGTATGAGCTCTTTTTGTTGTATCCCAAGTTATAACGATTTTTATGAAAAACCGTAATATTTCTTGCCTTAAACTTAATTTTAAAATATGCGCTTGTGAAATTTGCCACCAGTGAAAGAAACTGATTAGGAATGCAGAATTTTGCCGCAAAATTTCTAAAGGGAACAACAAGGAGGTGCGTTTAGTATATAGAGGATACTGCCGATATCCACAAGCTAAAAAAATTGCTATGTACTTAGGAGAAGAACAGGCAAACGAATGACAATCTTTTTTTAAAATCTGGATTTAAATTGCTCAATTCTGTTTTCTTTTCATGTGTTGATAATGTTTACCGACTTACGAAAAATATCGACAGTTCGCGAATCCTTTTTTAAAAAGTTATGAAAATCACCAACTTATGCCCAATAAGTAAGTGTTACATTTTCATCTGTAAAAAATCCCCAAATTTCTCCAGGGTTGTTGCGTTGATACGTAAGTACCAAAATGAGAGCAGCAAAATTTTAATTAAAAAAAGTTTCTAAATACAGGCTCTGACTGACACGCTTCTTTTATCAGACTATGACCTATTCTAGTGATATTTGCATTGCTGAGCATTAAAATTACTAAGCTATGAAGGCGGCATTCAACAAACGTCAGATTTGCGTTCTCGGATATGAAAAATGTTGTAAATAATGCATTCTAGCACAGGCTCACAAAGCAGGTATGTGTAACGCCATCTACATATATGTGTATATGTGGGAGGCTTGCACAGGGAATTTCTCATTTGGAAATCTCATTTGAATATTGGTTGTTTGTGTAAAGATTGTGCTTTAATTCGCGTAAGAATGAAAAACAGCTAGCATCCCAATGCGACCGCTGCAAGATCGTACACTGCGAATTATAGTTCAACGGCATTACTATTCGTGTTGGTTGGGATCCCATGACTATCGGGAGTATATGGGATTAATGGGATCAAGAGGACCATACTGAACGCTATGCATAACTTCAGCGGCCCAGGACACCTCCCGAGAGGAACCTTTCGAGATCGTACAGCCACGTCACCTACCCTAAGTCTGGAACTTGATTCATGTGCTGGACGATAAATGTCAGCACGGGCAATGTGATGACATCTGCAGTACCACGACCTGTCAGTACGAAAACCCTTGTTGCGGCTTCTCTTGGCAAGCAGAGACAGGCATGTCCAGTCATGTGACGAACGATGACACTGGAGTAGTTGTTGCACCCTGTCGTCCTTTCAGAGGATCTCTGTTTCTGCGTGCGGTATCATGGTGGACGTATCTGTGCTTTGAACATCAAAAGAACGAACTTTGCCGTCTCGCATTCTTCTTTCTCGTAGGAACCCGACACCTGGTATGCTGCTATAGAGTTCCACTGGGTACACATCCAATCGCCTCTTGTTCGCATAGATAGTGATGTGGACAGCCGTGTTACATTTCAGATGAATTAAGGCTCATGGCTGTACACTATCTTAAATTTCACAAATAAAGCCTTATGGTTATTTCAGATCAATTAAGGCTCCTGGCTTTATCCTGTCTAAGATCTGCCTGATGCCATTTTTCAACAAAATAATGTACCGCAATATGTTGTCCGTACTGTCCTGACTTTTTTCGATACAGTTTTATTGTCGTCCCGGCCAGCACGTTCACTATATCTTTCACTCAATGAGAACATTTGGTCATGAGTTGCCTACAGACTGGCACACCACCACTCACCAGCCATTACGATTGATGAACTCTGGCATAGAGCTAAAGCTGCATCGAATGAAGTACGAATATCTGTCACCCAAACTTATTTCGACTTGATATCTAGCCAGATTACAGCAGTTGTTGCTGCCAGAGGTAGCAGCTCTGCGTACTGAATACTGTAAGCCGTTTATTCCACACCACCTTCAAATTTAATCATGCCTTCCTCCCATTATATTGTTATATCTACAATAAATCGTTTTTGCTATTTGCTTTCCCTCCTGATGTACTAAGTTTAATCGCCAGCAATGCAGGATGGAAAAGTAAAGGCGCATAAGCATGACCATTTGCTTCTGTAGAGCAAGTAATAGCTATTCTGATTTGTGGAATGCATTAAAAGTGGGATCTCGTTAAACTGTTACTATTCAAGTTAGCATATTACTCTTAATCTCGGTTATTTTTATAAATGTAATTTAAGTGCAGCACTTCTTAATCACGAAAACGAACTTTGCCACTTCCAATTAATTAAAACAAGGGAAGAAAACTTGTCGTAATAAGATGAAACTTCCTCTTATTTAAAATAAAACTTGATCTATTCCTCCAAAGTCATCATTTAAAAATTCGTTCCTCAAACTAATTTTTTTTATTGTGATTGATGTATTTGATTATTCAAAATGATTGGATTGATTTCAGATGGTTTTATTTGTGAAATTTAAGAGCACAGAATGACAAGTAACAGATGAATTGAAATTAAAACTATGTAAATTTTACTTATGAATATTCAGTGCCACTCCTTAGTTACACGAACGTCATCAAGACAATAATCAAGTTCAGGATATACTTTCTCCATTACATCCTTTTCACAATGTCCACAGTATTCAAAAACGAGTTCTGAGACCACGTACATTTGCAGGCATGTATGGCATTAAGGCATCTTTGTACTTAATTATAAAAGGTAAAAAAAATGTCCATAATAACATTCTTTCTAAATAAATCAATGAAATACTAAAATTTCTTTCCCCTTTTCCCTCTCTTGCATTCGGATAGATGGAAAACTGAAATCTGAAATTATTTTAAAATCGAAATTAAAGTTGAGAAGAAATAAATGAAATATACGAAATTCAAATTGGTTACAAATCTTATTTGAAATTCAAATCGTTCAGAAATATTAGCCAATTAATTTAAGTAATATTTGGTCAATTAGGAGAAGAAAAATAAGATGAACTTCACAAAAGTTTGTAAAACTGAAAATTACATTTACGAAAACATCAAATTGCAAAACACAATTTCAAATTTATTCCCTCTCTCCTCCTCCTCCTCGAGTTATGTAGAAATAACATATTAAACCCCATAAGACGTCACTATGCTAGACAAATAGTTTTGTATCGGAAAAGAATAATTTAACTCTTATACACTATAACTCCTGACGTTTCGATATCATTACAGAAAGCTGAATATCATAGCAAAATATCCAGTTTACTGTATACCTATTTTTGAAGTAATTTTAACATTACGTAGACTAAGTAATATATGGCAACCGTTGACTTGCTCCGAACATCTGTAAGCATCAGGTCCGAATGGTGCTGAACACGGCATTTATTACCAAGACGGGCGGGTATGCATTTCTAAGATTGCCATTTGAGCTATGCGAGGTTGCTGCTAAGATTTCAGAGGACCGTAATTTTAAAGCTCTTACGAGGCAGATAACTGATACATAACCATTAGTAGCCCGATTGATGAGCACACTGAAGATATGCAAAGAACATTCACTCTCCTAAAAGAAGTGGGTTTAAAAGTCAAAGAGATCAAATCAAATTCGAGACCAAAGAACTCCATTACTTTAGATTCAAAATATCACGTCGAGGGATAAGAATATCACATTGAGGGTAAGCAGTTTACATCAGGGGTAAAGATGATTCTTTAAACCGCTGTCAATGCCAACAACAGCTGAAGCATTTTTGTCAAAAATGGACACAACGTTAATTAGGTAAGTTTCAGGGCCAGCTTCTGAAGGAAGTAGTATAGGCCCATGGGAGATGAATCAGTTCTAGGAGAAGCCAGAGCAAACAGTAAATGTACCTAGGTCTGAGGGGAGTGTGATAAGAAAGAAGAATCCACTTGGCGCAAACAGAAATGCAAAGAGGGCCGAGGACTCACCAATCGTCTAAGAAGAACACTAGAGAGGAAAGGAAGGCCGATGTTACAGGAGAAACAGTAAATACCTAATATCCAGAGTAAAAAAAAAATAAACCGCAGCGTCAACACTCAATATCAGTACAGAGCCCGGAGTCTCAGTTCAAAGGCAATATCAATACAAAGTTAATAAAATAACAGTACAAAACCAACCCAAAGGTCAAGAGAATTCAAGGAGATTCAAGAGATTTCGAGACTAGTTGTGCGGTTAGTGGATGAAACGGTCAAAGCAACCCAGAGATAAGGGAATTTTAAGATGATCAAGAGATTACGTGACCAGCTATGGCAGAAGATGGAAGGCAACAACCCAAAAACTAATCAACATCCTCCAGCCAAATTTTCAAAAAACGCAGCCTGTGGAATGTCAGCCCGATTTAAGAGGCTGCGTGAGCAAGACGAAAAGACCCTATGAAGAGTCAGCAATCGAGATGTAGTCTCAAGATTAACAGGTTATGATGGCGCAACTGGAAACAGTTTCTGGACAAACAAATGGCTCATTATGAAAACTGATTTTAGAATATTTGCAGACCAAACATGAGTACAAATTAATTTATTTCTGTTCACTGAAAAACTTATTTAATGTACGGGAAGTTGCTAATATGTTTACCTTAAGTGATATTTCCAAATTTTTTATGATAAGAGCTGAAATATTTTGTGTTTATGAACTTCAATATGTTCGGTAAAATTTATCTGAAGTGTTACCACAAGGCTGTGGCCACAACTCTTAAGTTTCTTTGGTTTAACTAGGATGTAAACAATCATAAACTTGTTTTATTTTTGGCAACTTAATGTACATGTTTATACATTGTATATGTGAAATTAAAAATTGAATGAATGTTATGAAAATTTGTTGAATTATATTTGAAGTAGTCTCTGAAATCTAATGTATTAAGGGAACTAGCCATGCAGGAACTACTACAGGAGGTGAAAGCTGTCTGAACACAACATGAGAGACGCGCCTGTTCATTCATTACAAAACTAGAAATTTGAAGAGATTTCAGGAGTATTAAAGCAAATTGTCAAGCTAGATCGTTAAGCCATGTCTATACATACTACGTGTGTGATTAAAAATTTCATTTGTAATACTAATATACTTTTCCTTCCAGAAATATGGAAGGAACAGAAATAGAACAGTAACATCTTGTACACGTTGCAAATAATGTATTAATTGTAGCACTAAGTCATTGTCAAGTATATATTCAGTTTTAATGTACAGTAAAAGTTTTGGCTCAGTATTAGCTTTAGAATTATAAAATTCACTACCAAGGTCGTTAAGACTTTTGGTTTCGAATTATTGAAATTCTGGTGAAGAAGGGTGAAAAAGAAGGGTTTTATGCTTATTAACACTTAACTTATTTTTATCTTTACACCGGCTTCTATTTTCGATTCCCTCTGGGATTTAAATCAATTAACTTATATGAAAGAAAGTTTTAGAAATAAAGAGAGAGTTTTCAACAATGATCATTCACCGGCTCAGAATTATTTTCGCCCAGCTTTCAGCTTTACCTGGATTGGTCTTTGCTAGCTCTGTTTTGCTCGCACGTTTAGAGGGTCTAAGCCAAAACATACAGTAGGACTTTGGTTTTTGAATTCATATCTGAATTGAAGTTTTGTGTTCTGTTAATCGAGCAAGAAGCGGTTGCTTGTTCTGATATCACATGAGCTGTGTGATATCCTAAACTGAAGAACTAAATAAAAGGGTTTATTTTAAAACTTCTAAGTTTTCTGAATGACTAAGACGAGGTGGTAAGTGGCCTGATAATCCGTGGCCTGCTCTTTTATGAATTTCACAAATGTATGTATTTGCTCAAAGTATAGATATTCATATAACCCAAATTTAGTAATATATTACAACAATTCACCATTATGTAAGCTTGGCTTAGGCTCAGTCAGTCAGGACCTTGACTTAGGATCAGTCTCCTTTACCAACTGCAGCGTGTATCTGTTTCCTTCAAATGAATGTGGTTCTTAGAAAAATGTTTAACTGAAACAGCAAGTTTTAAAGAAGACCGCTTTGCATTGTTAAAAGGTTTTATATGTGCCTGAAAGGTCATTTTTACTTGTAACTTACTACCACGAAGAAATTATCATTAATCTTAACAGAAGCCAGATAGATAAGAGTTTTGAATGGTGGAAGATTGATCTGAGTTCATGTATCAGCGGCGGACTTGTTGCCTGAGGTATTTGAGGTTTCCTCTATGAATAATATAAATGCAAACCTTATCCCTTGTGTCAGATAGCTACTGTCGTGTGTTTTGCCGTAATTGATTAAACAAGCAAGCAATTAACTGCTGCAAACTCGAGATTTAATAAATAAATGTTGTTCCTGCTCGTTATTATAGAAAGCTCTGTTCTTAAGAGAGGCGATCGCAAACACCGTTTAGTAGTATGAATGCTATAAAAGCATTCATGTTACTTTATGCTCCTTCAAATGAATAAGTAATCCAGCAGTTGAAAATCTTCTTCAATGCATTTTGTGAGACTGGGTAAAGTTTTCTGATCCATATCGTGTGTGTATTTTATGCAAACTAATTTTTGAGTAATATTCAAGCGGAGAGAAAGGATCTCAATATGTTACTAATTGCACCTATATGCAGAGTTTTATATATCTAAAAGAAAAAAGTGTTTCTCAAAATTTTTCAGAATGCTTTTGCTCCTAAAGCGGGGAGACTATTTTCAGTTTGTAGAGATATTATGTATTTTTTTTTAAAGCAGGAGAGATGAAAAATGAGCAATGCCCTGGCCGAGACTGGAACGACGGAGCTCTCGAATATGCGCCAAGCGCGCTGACCACTACGCCAAGAAGGCGGGAGAAATACCTTATAAGTTGCCTTCGAAATTAATAAAATTTTATTTAAAATCGACATCCCGTTCTAATTTTATTTCAATGTTTACTTGACTAGTAATATGCAAGAAGACGTTATCAGCCGCTACATTATACATTTGCAGCGACTTCCATTCTGGGTCTTTCTCTCTTTCCTGCATATGGTAGTAAACACTATGATGCTTTAGTTTAATCCTTAAGAAAAGTACAGAGCAGTACGTTAATGTATATAAAGCACTAGTTTAATGGTTGGAGAACACTGAATATTCTGTTTTTCTACTAAAACACTGCAAAAACAATCAAATATAAATCAGTATTAAACATACTTATGTGTACTTATGGTCAGGATTACCATGATGAACAATCCAGGAATTTTTAGATTATTGTTTTTTAATCACGTTTCAGTGAATACTTGTAGTTTGTTGTAGCGTGTGGTGTTTTATTGTTTATATTTTTATTTCCTTAAATTTCGGATTCTTTTTTGATCCATGGTAAACTGCAAATAATTGAAACTTCTTTATACTGAATATGAATATGTGAGGCATGAATGTCTCGTTTTCAGGCAAATTATCAATCACTTTGTAGCATTCATTATTTTAATTAACCAAGTTATTTTTAGTTTAAACTTTCCTATCGATATCTCAAAGTTTCAGTTGCTGCCCGAATTTAGCGCGAGCGAGATATTTATGCAAATCGCATATATCTGATAGCAGTTTAAAAGGCAGGAGTTAACGAGAGGAGAAACAGAGTCTTGGATTTATCGCCGTAAGGCTGTGCGCGCAAGGATTTCCTCTGTCTACTGAAAGTTCGCCTTCATAGGTAATTGCAATTACTAGTGCTTGCTAGTGAAATTCGCATTATTGCATTTCACTAAGAGTTAGGCTTCCCTCGCCGTCCTACTTAAGGTTAAGCTTAGGTATTTGAATTGTTGCACTTTATTTCATATTATTTTAGTTCAGCCCAAGTAGTGGCTTACTCTCAAGTTGGAGAGTTGTAATTATTTGAATTAAAGGGTCCTTTTAACCCTCCTTTCTGACTTTGTAGTTCTTCAACACTAAAGGACATAGCCTAGATTTGCTCACTGTCCTCCACATAGGGTTTCACAGTGGATGTTTACCAAGAAGATTAAGAGATTGAAGGAGAAACCTTATAACTTGACATAATCTATTAATAAAAGAAAATATTCTTACTTTTCGTATACAGTGTGAAAGATTTAAAAAAATATACTTATGATCATAAATTGGTTTGGTTTATTTAATTATGGCAAACCACACAAGGGCTATATGCCTAAGAGAAGGGAAGTTTCTATGGAAGACTTTGTAAGAAAACGTGACTCAAATCCACATTCCACGTAGGAAAAACCACGAAACCAACCATGCAGCCAACCCGTTCGCCCTAAATCAAACACAAATCAAGTTACCAGTGTTCAGCAATTTTTAGTGCTGAGCCCCACTTAGGTCCTACGATGATAGAGTAAATTTGTTCAGATATGTTTGATAAATAATGAAACCAATAAAAAGAAAGAGCTGCGAACTTAAGCAGAATCTTAACCCTTCTTGGAAACCATGTCAGTGAAAAATTTAATTTCATCTAGGAAAATAGCGTTTTGAACACCACTTCAGTGCCGGTCAGCTAGTTTCAAAATTTTGTCCAAATTCAAGTCCGTTAAATTGTACCATTTTGTTCAGCCCAATTTTCCTTGTTCAAAAGTGCAGCATTCTAAAACTTGCACTTATAAGAGCACTTGCCAAATGTTCATGTTGATTTAAAAGATTGCATCTTATTACCTTTAGAAATGCACCTGCTGAAATAATGCTTTTCCTAAAACGCACGAAAGTTGTTGAACCATTTCTGACTCTTGTTGAGCATGTCTCTGTTTTAAAATGTTCGAAGTTGTCACGAAAATAAGAAGCATTCACCCGAAATCAATTTAAACCAAAACAAAAGCTGTAGACCATAAACAATGAACGGGGAGAATTACTGCTTCCATTACTGTTGCCACAAACGTTATACGGTGCTTCATAGCTTTAATACGGAACGTTGGATTACAGTTAAACTGGCATTTTAACTTCCTTCCTTCGTTTTATTGAAATGGAACTGTTCTCCGTTACGAAGAATAGAATATGTATGGAATGGTATAGAAATATTGATTGCGTAGATTGATGCTGAAGCATATATAGACGATCTATAATGCAGAATAAAGTTGGAAGTAGTGTAAAGGAAAAGTAAAAAGGGACTACGCACGCACTGGTAAGAAGTGTGAGATATAAGAGTAAAAAGTTTCGGTTTCAACTGAAATTTTTCGTCTGATTAAAGAAAAGATGTCTGCATTACGTCAGATGGCATGAAAACGATTAGTTTTAGAATGACGCACCTTAGATTCATCATTATAAACAATTACATTTTTAGGACAGAAAAGGGAAATGTCCAAAATAAAATAAAGAATATAAAGGGACTATTGCCAATTAAAATTAGAATTTTCCTTTACGTATTTTTACGTGACATTAAATGCATTTTTTTGTGTAAGAAAAATTTAGATTGCTACGAAAATCTGCGATACGTACGATTTAAAATACGATTTCTACGAAAAGTTTAAAAAAGGGGAAAAAGAAAATCTGAAAGGATTCGGATTTTAACGTCGCGCCAAAGGATTTGTTAACGTTCTGCATGCTTTCGCTAAGCTAATTTCTCAGGTTACCATTCTGCTCTTAGACTCATTC
>KK114136.1:458895-469602 GCA_000611955.2 Stegodyphus mimosarum | reverse complement strand
ATAGTAACGAGTAAAGTGGTATCTAAACAGTTGTTTAGTGTTCATAAAATGAAATGATGCTTAGTTTTTTTTAATTTACTATAACATCTCAGTTTATTGTCAACGTGATACTATCAAAAGTGAACCAAACATATAGATTCTTCTAAAGCTTAATATACCATGCTAATACGTGTAAAATAAATAAGTTCCTGCAAGATAATCATTAAATGCAATTCATTTTAAATGCATATTTGTTCATTACTTCTTATTTAAAATTTGTTATTATTTATTATAGAAGACACTGTAGTTTAATTTTCCTATTATAAAACTGTAGTAAAAAATACTATTTTTTTATTATAAAGTCAACTATTATAAAGCTAGATAAGTCTAATTAAGACATAATATGAAAAAACATAAAAGCGTTTAATGCAAAACCTGTAGTTGCATTTTGTGCGTACTTTTTTAATTTTAGCATCATCTGCTGTTAACTACAGGTTGTTCTGCACTGACGTAAATTCTACGTGTATGTTTGGTACCTGTATAGGTTAAGAATCATTCTTTGCAGAGATATGTAACTGCAGTACTAAATTTTTTTTCTTAGAAAATATTCTGACCTCATCTTATATGCAGCCAAAACTTCGGTATACTTTGGTTTTGAAAACAAAAGCGATTTTTAGTCCGTTATGATATATCAACCATATGAGGACATCGTTTTTGTTCAGTACCCATTCACAGTCATCTAAATAACTTCTCTTGAGCTATCAAAAAATATATCTCAAACTTTCGATTATGAACCTGAATATTTTTCTGTATAGTTAGTTTCCTGGATTTTTATGTTATTTCCTTCCAAGAAGTTTTTTGTGAGGCAGTTGCAATCACTATCTCCTTTTCTCAAACAATTCAATCAATTCCCAAGTTTCTCCTAAAAGATGACACTTTGTCATTTGTATCCAAAACTGTGGAATTATTCTTAATAATCATAGATTAAGTTCTTTTATTTTGATACAATTTTCGACTAAGACCCTATTCAAGACCTCCAGTGTTCCTCATTTAAAACCTTCTCCAATATTACTTTATAGTCCTTGAAAAATTCAACTATCTATGCATGCAATTTCATCAAATACATGAACTCTTTTCTCCCAGAAAATCACTTTACTTCAGTGTGCAAGGGAGGGACTCATGGTGGCTTTTTGAATCTGTTTCTAAGAGGTAGCAATTTTATACAGTTTTATTATCTTCTTCATTAATGAATACTTACTAGTTACACAATTAAATCTCATAAAGAAATACAAAACAGAAAAACTCGTAGAAAAATCGCTAAGAAATCACTGTGGTATCTATCGCCATCATTATTCACAAAGAAGTGATTTCAAATCGATTAGTTATATGTATTTATTTATATGGAGCTAAATTTTGAGAAGTTTTAAGGGGATCTCCAGAATTTTTGAAGGATAGAAAAGAGAGAAAAGCTTTTCGAATACGAAGTGGCCAAAGAAAAGTCAAGCATCGTCTGCTAGGCCTTTCCTCAGTGATGCAAAATTTATTGGGGAATTTCCCCCTTCAGAATATAATTTCTAAATTTCTTATTTTGCTTCTACTTTTCGTTTCTTATTTTTTAACTTCATTCGTATTTTATTTTATTTTCCTGGAGCGGCAGAGGAGACCCTAGAAAATGAACGAGGAGCACTTACTTCTCCTCAGAGGGCAGATTACGGAGCATTGCGTAAGCTCGCGGCTGTGAAGGATTCGGTTAGCATATCGATTGATACACTGACCTGCTCTACAATTATTTAGATTAGTTGAGGAATAACGAGCTCATACCTAGCTTGAGTCGTAACCTTCAGTGGTCTGCTCTGAAATGTCTCTCGAATTTTCTCTACTTTTTCCAACGAAATTCATGGCCGTACAGGACTTGATTCGTTAGCTAAATATTCACTGTCTTGAAACTGGTGAAACCGTTCTGGAAGGTTTGTTACCTCGAGAACGCAGAATATCTTTGGGTGGGGTGTCACCGTTTCGTGTGTAAACAAGCAACTCAGCATTCAGAGGAAATGTTTCACTAGGATACAACCTATCAAGATACAAAGAAGACCGCGATACAAGCTACAAGAGCTGCTGCTGGCTGTTATTCAAAGCTTAAAAAGTTACTCTTTCAAACTGTTACTTTCTCAATTTGTGAATACGCTTTATTTCTGTAATAAATAGGACTTCGGAAGCGGTTCATTTTCTCTGAACAATTTTTTCTTTACATTTTTTTTTGGTGTTGGTAATGTATATCAGTGTATTTTATTTTTTATTTCTTTTATTCATTTTATTGCCTACATTAATGTTATTATTTAGTAAAAATAACATTAATGTAGGCAATGAAAAATAGTTGGTTCTTCTGATAAACAGTGGAACGTAAACTTACGACACCAATGAATACCTTATAATTCCATAAATGTATTTTCTCTATCTTATGATTTATCTCTCTTAAAAGAACTACTTTCTGTTAATTTACTGCGTGACTACAGCATATGATACACATTGTAACTAACATTCCTCCGATGTTAACATTCCTTCATGCTTTCTTTATGTGATGAACAACACATCTGTCCGGTAACCTGAAAACTTGGATTCTATTTTCGATGAAGGCACCGTGAATGTTTAAGGAATCTCTCTTTGGTAACGGTCTGTGCATTGGATCCAAAATTAAACGTAGTAGATGTTTATTCGGCGCCAATTTCATTGATCGACTAGAAGTCGCGTCTAATAACAGTTTAGGTAGGGGAAATTGATTAGGTGACGCCCACAATGGTTTCTGCCAAAGGAAAGAATGCCCCATGGAGGTCTAATGACAACTGGCTGGCATTCACGTTATACAGGAGGAACATCAAGAAAATGCCCTCGTAGCCCTCCCGTTTGCGGAGTTTATATCCCTGGACCGACTACTAGTATTCAGCGACTTTCCGCTCGGCCACTGGTGGGCCTGATATGCAGCGTTATACAAATATGACCCTGTTGTCTCATGAGGACACTAGCGTAAGATTTATACAGCTTGACGTCGAAACCTCTCCTATTTAGACGCATTTCGACGAATAATAGTTTCTTGATACATGCGTCATTTATTTGCAGGAATTGTTCGAATAGTGGGGACATTTTATTCCATAGCCTCAGAAGCATACATGAAGAGTACACCGATAAGGAAGAAAAAAGGATAATCGAGTAAACTGCAAAGTACAAGCAGCCTTGAGTAATTACGAACTTCGAAGATTCAGCCGTATAATACATAGCCAGCGTCATCAAACCTTAATTAATGTGATAACCCAACTAAATGAAGGCTCTAGTCGCATAATCAGAAGACCTGTAAGATATTTATCTCGCCTTCTTGGCATGCCTTCGTAGTGTAGTAGTTGGCACTCTCGGGGCATATTCGAGAGGTCCGTGGTTCAAATCCCGGCGAGGGCATTGTTCATTTTTTCAGCTTCCAAGCATAAAAAAATTCCTAATGCCTCTACAGTGGCGCCTGATGGATGGTGGATGATGATTCTCCACCTCCAGGATTTGGGCAACTGGGTCCCCTAATCCCCATTCGCCCTATAAAAGCGGGCGTAAATAAGGTATTTCTCCCTCCTTCTTCGCATGCCTTCGTGGTGTTGTGGTCAGCACGCTCGGCACGTATTCGAGAGGTCCGTGGTTCGAGTTCCGTCGAGGGCATTGCTCATTTTTCATCTCTTCTGCTTTCAAAAAATACCCAATGTCTCTACAGACTAATTGTGCAACCATTCCTTCTCAGGATGGGCTTCAGAAGCCGAAGGTCAGCAATAGTACGATGTTTGTGAGTAAAGACACATTTTTTATTTTATTAAACTCATCGGGAAGCTACACATCCTTGGAGTCGTTTTTCCCCTCTTCATAGAAGTGCTAGAAGTCTGACACTGGATTTGCATTCAGCTGATCGGTTACGGTCGTTTTAATCTTTTCCAGTGTCCCCAAATGACGTCCTTTGAAGTGCGTGTTCAAACTTTGGAGTGACATGGGCTCAAGTTGAGGAAATGAGTGGACTGAGGAGCCACAGGGATGCTTTTACTTGAAAACAACTCATAAAATGAAAGTTCAATATGAAAAGGCGCATTGTCGTGATGCAGCAACCAACTGGTCTTGATTTTGGGCACACAAGCATGACCCTTTTTGGAAGCCTTTCAAGAACTTCTTGGCAAAAGCATAGGTTCATTCATTTGTCATGAAGGCATGAGCTCTATGTGGACGAATCCCTGGCTATCAAAAAGCAAATCAGCATGCTTTTGATCTTCGACTTGCTCATTCTTGCTTCTTTTTGGTCTTGATGAGTTCAAGTGTTCCATTCCTGTCTCTGGTGTTTCGTTTCTGGGTCGTATTCGAACGCCAAAAACCATCTCAGTAATAACCTGTCTCATAAAAGGAGAATCATTTGCAGTCTGCTCGAGAAAAACAAGACGCCTATCCCATCCGCTTTTGTTCACGCGAAAGATTTTTCGGAATGATTTTCGCACAGATTTTTCTCATCCCTAATTCACTTTCCAAACTCCGATAAATTATGATGTGATTCAACTCATCTCTTATCATTCTGACTCGCAAGTTTAGATCAAAACGTACAAGATCCCGAATTCTGGCAACATTTTCCTCAGTTCTTGCAGTTTCAGGCTTTTTTCTCTGAAGTTCGTCTCTAGTTGATTCCTTTTCTTCTGAAAATTCCTTAAATCAACGAAACACCTTTGATCTTAACACAACATTATCTCCATAGGCCTGCTAAAGTGTTAAAATAATTTTAAATTAAAATATGATAGCACAATATTTTTCGAAACTGATATCACTCCTTTTTAGGATACACCAGAAAAAAAAAATTTAATAAAAAAAAAAAATCTTGTACACAGATACGTGATTTTAAATAGTTCAAAATTTGGCTGTGCATTGAATATTTCTTCATCATTTTTATCTTGAAAAGAACACAAGACCAGCAAAAAGACTGTTTCTTAATTTGCAGCCAAATGTCTCGCCTTTCAAAACTGACGCGGCTTTTCTTACTTTCTGAGCTTCCGACACTGCATACAGTGCAAAACACACAACAGCTCATTAAAATTCACTTTCGGCTTCACTGTCTTCCTAAATGCATTTATTAGCTGGCCGGATCCCTTTAATGTATCACTGTCTGCCCTGAGATCAAACCTTGCTGAAGCCAATACTTTCCTTCCAACAATGCAGCTTCACTAGATCTTCGTGCCACACCCTTTCTTGTATTCACACGACTAGCTGTACCAAAATTAGACTTCACGCAACACAAATTTTAATTCCTAATCATTTCCAACTAATTTACTAAACCTTTGCTTTGGGCGAAACCATAAGAATTTGAGGAGGGAGCTTCTTTGTTCTCACTTTAAACTAATAAGCGTGGAAGCAGCTGAGGCACAACAATTAAATGGCTGCAACACCAATGTTTCGAAGCTGCAATTAGCAGCTGGGTCGGACAACAATCTTTGCTAAAATTCATATTTATCGAAAGCGTGTCGAATGTAATTTACAAGCGACTTTCGCTAAGCAAGGCTAGACAGCAGCAACAGCCAAGGTTTTTAATGCAAGTCATGCTCACCGCTTACCATTTTTTTCCAATGGCGGGCCCTCAGCCGACTTCGGCTTTGCCACTAAGGCCAGAAGTGGTGGCCACTTTATTATGGAGGCACCTAATAGGTTGACCACCTTTGCCTCCTATAGAAGGTCGAACAATTACAGCCATACCTTCTCCGAGATTCGAACGCAGGCTGTTTGGTATCGTAGCCGACTCCCCTAACCACTATACCGTCTGGGCGGTCACTGCTTACCATAAAGACTTCATAAAACTCTGAACTCGGGGGCACATGATGAAACGTGGCGTAACAATACTAGAAGAACATGACTAAATGAATTATTACTATAAAGAAAATATGTAATTTAGGTGAGCAAACATCGATGAATAATTTTTCAGGTTACCCTCCCTCAAAAAAAAAATCCTTCCCCTTCCGCCACTTTGAAAATTACTGGTACATTTCTCGGAAATCTCGATTCCTAGAGGCAAATATGCTTACACCATTTTCAGAATTACTGATGTAAATCATTCATTATACGCTCGTGTTTACTATATGTCTTCAAGTAACTTCTAGTATTCACGTTAAGAAATTAGTTGATCCTCAATAGTTTAAAATAAGTCTCAAAATATGATATTTTGACTATTCTGTCGACCTTTATTATGAGCAATAAATTAATTGAAAAATTCAAATATTGAAATTTTTCTTTGGTGTGTTTTTCTTCCAATTAGACAATTCAAAAGTTGACAGAATGTTAAAAAAATAGCTATCTATGACTGACATTGTCTACCACTTTCGGGAATCGTAAAAACAAAAGTTGACTAACAGTTTATGTTCTCTTAATGTTCCAATGACTTAAATTTAATTATAATAAGCTTACCTAAACTTTTCATTAATATAGAAAGTCTTAAATTAAGTAAAAATTTTCAGGAAAATTAGATAAAAAAAACTGCAATGAGTGAACCATCGGCTCAATAGTTCTAACTTATAAAGAGGTATTAAAATTATACTTATTTTGTATGAGTTAAAAAAACTATGATTTTGCTTTTTTTCCCTGTCTTTTATGATTAGATAAAATTTGCGAAAGGTAGCTAAATTAGATAACTGCTATCACTTATTTTAAATTAAGGAACATTTTAACGGCATTTTCCTAATCTTCTTTGAGCGTTATATTAAGTTATGTTACACTGCCTTTGCTTTGGCAAGTACTTCTTAATCCTGCTTTGGCAAATGTTCCACTGCCGTACGCAGATGATAAAATACCCATAGGCCACCAGTTGACGCTGACGATCACCAGCGCCTTTGGTTACAACCAATGCTGTTCTTCGGTCTCATTTAATTTTAACAGTTCATTTAAGTTTACTATACTGCCGCCCACCGGTGGCTTCATTGACTAACTGTCAGTAATCATATTCTACTGGAGAGCACCAAGTTTGGTAAGTCGAGGGTGTTTCGGTTTAATTTTACTTTTTTAAGACCTATTCAAATTTTTTACGCAACTCCACACTGGTCGCAATGAGTTGACTTCAAGTAAGCGTCGACCTATAAGTCATGGTGACGTTGACAAGTACTTAAAAATTTATCTAAATTTACTGCATATCTCCATATCGGTGGCTCATTGACTCATCTCCAACTAATGCCGAATCTGTAGGCTATCGATGACTCTGCCACAAGTTGAAGGCATTAGTATATTCGATTAAATTTTAATATCTATCTAAATTTATCGCATTGCTTTTCACTGATCAGTTGAATCAAATGTCCTCCCCGCCCCGTGTTCACTCTAAGACCTGTACTTGGATAGACTCGGCTCTTGGGGTACATAATCAGTTTTCACAGGGACTAGAACCATCTATTCTTCGGTGATAGGTTCAGGCTTGGAAGGGACCGTACTGGTGCTGTTTTGTCTGCTTTGTTTGTGGGGACGCTACATGGTTAGACTGAAAGGTTGTCCTAGGGGTTTGGCACCTCTTCGTCAACATTGTGAGACAATCTTTGATCTATACATTGTTCTCCTTGTACGTGACCGTTTGGGAGCCGGTCGCCACTGACTTGCGACCAACTCTTTGGCTGTGTGCACAATTGCTGCCCTGGGACGCACCCTTGGATCGCCTCTAGAGGAGGAGCAGGCGCAATAACCGTGATAAGAGCTTGAAAAAGCCCAGGTCTGGGAGTCTCCCTCTCTCATGGAGGTAGGAAGTCCTTTCTTACCTCCATGCCCTCTCTAGTGCCACCAGCATTGAGGGGTCTAATGTCCTGAAGGACACTGATGGGAAGTAATGCACTGTCTTACATAGATGATTAAATACCCACAGACACAGCGACTAGTGACGTTGACGAACCTGAAAGACACCGGTGTCCTACTACTCAATTTTAAACATGTTTAAACTTAGCACATTACAACACATCGGTACTTATATTTGACTGAAAATGAGCATCAATCGTTAGATCACAAGTGACCAACCCAATTTACAAGCATCAGTTTGATTTATTTAAATTTTATTTTTTTTAATTAATCTAAATTTAATCTTAATTTATCTAAGTAACTCGCACTGACGACGAATTGGTTCACGTCCAGTGATTGGCAACCTGTAGATCACTAGTGACCAGAAACCTAGACGGGCATACTTCGCTTCGATTTAATTTTAATCCAAACATTTATTTGAAATTTATTTCTGTAAGCCACACTAGTGTCCTGTGAGTTAAAGCTAAAGGACCTGCAGTTCGTAAATCATCGATGACAAACAGCCTTGACTGGCTCCAATACATTTAAGTTTAATTTAAATTTAAATATCTATTTGAATTTATTAACCCATAAAATTCAATTCAACAACAAAATCGCAAAATAATTTTAAAATGAGTATAACTTTAGAATTACCAACAGACAGCATCGCACGCTGGAGATTTTTTTCCCCGTACAGTATTGCCATTACTCGCTTTGAAATCGTTGAGTTTGTTAAAAGAAAATTCTTGAAAGTTTTGCAATATATTAAATAGATAATAAAACAAATTCTAAATTTGGGCTTCCAGATGCCCGCATTTGGGTGGAAACGTACGTTATTCAAAATTGGATGGCTCTAGGTAACGTTGTTTTATCACAATGCGAGAAACATACATACATTTATGCAGATTCTTCATTATTTAATTTCTTTAAATATAATACAGGGCGATAATGTTTGGTGGCAACAGTTTGAAAAGTGATACGGACATTGACAAAGAATCTCTTGTATTTTTACTGTCCCTTTTTGGATGAATTACAGTTTGTTTAAAGCACTCTTACACCAATAAAAGGAAAAATTCCTTGCATTCTCTCCTTTTAATCCTGCTTCAAATTAAACGTCTTACCATAATTTGATCATCAAAATGACAAAATTTTTTAGTCTTCATTGTGTTTTTCAGATTGTTAATACTGTTAAGTCATTTAGAGTTAAAATGAATTCCCATTTCCTTTCGGATATCTTGCCATAATATGAAAATCAGAGTAAAAATACATAATTTAAGCAATACAGTGACAAAATTTTTTTATTCCTCATTGTCTCTTTCAGTTTTTAATAGAGTTAAGTTGTTTAGTAGCATAATGACTTCCCATTTCCTTTTAGATAGAATGATTTCTATGTGGTCACTCAAATTGGTATATATGGACATCGCCTTGATCTGTAAGATACTTGAAATCCAGGATGTTGCACACATTCTCAGATCCAGCTCATATATACAGTTATTTTAGTTGCGCAATACCAACATACGTATATTAGTCATCCTTCCATATTTTTTATCCTTCTTGAGAAATATATTGGTTCAGATAACGTCATGCTCTGACTAATCATGTAAATAACACCTTTCGTCCCCAAATTAATGATGTAGCACCAAATGTGGCAACCTTTCCACAACTCTTCATCATAGCGTAGACACGAGAGGGCGCTGAAGTTCATTCTAACTGTTGCCTTGACAACCAGAGGACCTTCGCATCGGCGCGGCAGAAGGAAAAAATTAAAGGACGTTTTTTCCTCTTGATTCAGCTGTCTGTTATCTCGCTATTTTATTGGCTGTAACAGTAAATTCTTAATTCATTATATTAACTCTTAAATAGCTTTGGAGATATCTACTAGAATAAAATATTTGCAATATGTGGAAGAAGAGCGTAGTATATTTAAGTACTTCATTAATATCAGTATTTAATCAACCAGTTAAATGTAAAACTTAATTGAAGGAAATTTTTTCCCCTCCCTTCCTGTAACTGAGAGATTAAAATAGTGAGCACTAGTAATTAATCACATTTTCTTTATTTTCAAGGTAAATGCAAAATAATTTAGTCACACGAAATAACCCATTTATGTGTATTTAAAGTGTCCAGCAATGGTCGAGTGAATAGGATTACTGAACACAAGTAATTCTTCTTAGCTGTGTGTGCTTTCGTGGTTTTCCTTAGAAAGCTGTTCACGAAAGGATTTCTTCTGAGGAAAATAGTAGCTCTTGAGTAATTTTCCTTGCATAAACAGGCATCTAACAGTAATTTTCCTTGGATAAACAAACAGGCTTTTTTTTGCTTAAATGTTGATTCTAAACATGTAACAAATTTCTTAAAATAAGGAGGGATTTTTTTAATAATCTCAGTATTGTTGGTAAAATAGCTTTATGAGAATATCTAACTTCTATATGAGTAAAGTGAAAAAAGTTCAAATTGACAAAATAGTTAAAGCACTTTAAAGCAGAAAGTTCTTTGTGTTCAAAATTCTCCATTATATGCATAATAAATATTTTTAAAGTGCCAGTTATAAATTTAATCTCATTGTTTTGCACAAGGCGGAATCATTTTACAGCTTCCTCCTACATATGTTCACGAAAGGGCTGAAATTCTTCAGAAATAATAGAACCAAAGATTTTCGAGCGTTAGTTTTTTAGTAACTTATTTCGTCTTTAGTGATCAGTTTGGCATGCTAACAGAAAAGAGCCGTGTTTTGGATTTGACTGAATGTCAACGATCATTCAACCAGCTCACTGTGGTGTAATCGTCGTTTTTCTTGTAGGATTTGACAGGAAGAAGTAGGGGAGACACCAGATTTTCATCATTGGTTATGCAGGTATAATTCCACTACACTAACTGTACATCTTCTCCCTAATTGTGACGAAAAACACCCCGCGAGACGGTTCCGAAACT
>KK114136.1:441257-457317 GCA_000611955.2 Stegodyphus mimosarum | reverse complement strand
CGATATCGTAGTCATTTTGCGTAAGCGAATACAAAAGCCTTTGCGATTCGCGCTGGATCTCACCACTGGGAATGAACTTAAACATAACGAATGGATTATCTGCAGACGCACGCGAAGATTACGGCCCGGTGTTCCTTCTACTCAGGCGTCAGCAGAAAGGAGTAAATCTGGCAGTGAAACGCTGTATGTTCGCCTTCGAGACTACAAAAACTTGAATGGGGTAATACCAATGTTTTCCCCTTGGACTGTATACACTGGCTTAGTATCATGGTATGGCACTAGCAGCTCTGCAGCCAGAAAAGGGTAGCCTATGCTGTCCTGGATGGTATAGTTCGACCGCCTCATCCGCGACCATGAGCGCAAATACGCATGCGCCATTCGGACCGAATTATTCTCAAAATAGGGAGAAGGATGGAGACTTTCTT
Organism: Stegodyphus mimosarum; assembly: GCA_000611955.2. Lineage (NCBI taxonomy): Eukaryota > Metazoa > Arthropoda > Arachnida > Araneae > Eresidae > Stegodyphus > Stegodyphus mimosarum. The sequence continues at coordinate 456,892 of KK114136.1, read as the reverse complement.
TCCCTCCATTCTGTCTTTCCGGAGAAAAGAATCACGTGAGCTTTCACGTCGCAGCAAGCAATGACGCCCCTTTTGGAAGAGTCCATATGCTTTGGCAGAATGCCAGCCAAAGAATATGTACTGTTAAGAAGGAAAACTTCGCAGAAGCAGAAGTGGCTCCCTTCCAACGAAAAGGGAAACAACTGCGCATGCGTGAAATATCTGTCGCCAAAAAGCGCCAAAGCTCGAAGCTAAATGTCGAAGTTGGTTTGGACAGGTTCGACCGTTACGTTTAGCAAGAGTTTAAGCAAAGAATAGGTTCTTTGGTTTCAAGTAGCGATATGGACAATGGAAATTCAACAGCCAGGGAAAGTGAAACTTCACCTAATATTTCATCATTTCCGAGTTTAAATTATCGCGACAAGTCAAAGAACGATTCATCTTAACCCGTGTTCCTCAATTTCCTATACACGTCGCGGAGAGGGAAAATGTCGGCTAGGTACCAAAGAACCGGCAAATCACAGAGGAGAAATTCTCACCAACAGATTCTGTCGCCAAATCCCTTGGCGAATGTTCCCTTTTCTTTGTAGCGGCGTTGCAGACAAAGTGGTTTACATTACGTCTATGGAGCCTTTCCTTCTTTACATGGAGGTTCTTTGTGCCAGCCACGGTTGCGTTTGAGACCGTAGAACTTTAGTGGCTTTGGCCATCTGAGTAGGACCGTGAAGGCCATGAACGCAGAATTATAGTCTTTGTTGCCTCATTCCGTTGTGGACTCTGACATCCGAGGTTTGACGAGAGTCCGGTGGGCAGATTCAGCGAAGAGGTCTTGAGAGAGTTAATTTTAGGAAATCTGCGAGGAGGCCCCGGTTCGCAGTAAAAAGGAATTTGTTTTATCCTCTCTTCGAGAGGATTCATGACTAGTTTCCAGCTCCTGCCTGATATGGAGGGTCTTCAGCTGGAAAGTGGTCAATCCTAGTTGCATTCAGTTTGCAGGAGGGGCTTATAAATTTGATTGATACCATCAATGTTTGCTGTGTCACTCAAGGTTCTCCGATGATTCGCATTTACAAGTTCCTGAGTGGGCTCTCCGCTGTCGGGGATGATGTCGTGGAAATTCTTCAAGATGGCATTGTTTTCAAAGGAATTTCTTTCGCCTTTAAAGTACCTTTGCCGCTGAAATGTTGAGTAGGACACATTACCTTTTCGCCGTAAGCTTATCAATGCATGTTCAATATTTCTATAGCCAGTTTGCCTAGTTTAATGCGAAATTTTAAGATGGTCCGTTTTGTCCACTATTTCCGTCCGTGATATTATGGCAGACCACCACACATATAATACTGCGCAACACAAACATCACTATACTAATTTCCGTTGTTTTAACACAGCGATGTCTCCTGTCACACTGTCGTGTCATAACTGAAGGTCACTAGTTGATAGTGCAACCCTGCGCTGCCAATTGCTAACACAGCTACAGAGCCAGTCCAATAACTTTTTGCTACATCCTTCTTGGTATCATTTTCAAATTTTATCTCAATAATATTTAACCGAATTTAATTCTGAATTTACTTGTTAATGCAAGTTTATATATGAATATGCTTGGTAATGCAAGTTTATATATGTTGTGCTAGACAATGCAATTTTACATAAGGTTTATATAAGGTATAAATGTATATTATTTAGTAAACACAAGCAGTACAAGTGACTTACAACATTTTATTGCAAAAAACATTCCATCTCTCAAACTGACTCGCATACGCAACATTTGTTCGACACTGTACAATAATAATATTACACACTGACAACAGTATCAGAGAGTTGAAAACAACATTCTTCTTTAAATACCTCTTTAATTAAAAGCAAGCTAATAAAGGGTAAATTTATATCATAGAAAATTTCATAAATAATAGAAATTATGAAAATTTATTCACATTAGTAACTAGGTATTACTAGTTTTAACTCCCTGATACACTTACACAGTCCATTCTTCACAATTTTTCTAACTGTCATTAACAAAACAAAATTTATATCACACATGAATATTTTTTTAAGTATCAGTTTTAAATTAATCTATGTACATTCCACAATAAATTGTAGCTTATGAACTTTTCTATTTAACTTTATACCATTTAATGAAAAATAATTTTTTATCCAATATATATATACATATTTTACTAATATTACACATTGGCAACAGTACCAGAGAGTTGAAACAATACACTCTATCAGTTTAAAAATTTGTTTGAACTTAATTAAAACTTCTTTTACATGAATAATGCATAAAAATGTTTTTCATGTGCAATTCAGAATCTTTCACAAGAAACGAAGTATTAATTATAGATTCTTAATGTCACAATTTTTATTGCTAATATAAATGCAAAATAAAATACGAAGATTTTATTCTTTAACAATACAGATACGAATTTTCAATCAGGGACTTATAAGAAATTTAGAGTAATTTATGCTTATTTTAATGCAACTGAATATTAGTTTATTTAAAAGCATAAATTTTAAGTAAATTTAAAGAATATATATGGAAAAATATATATAAATATTTTTTTGGTTGCACCATTTTTATTTCTGTATTATGCATAGACAGTAAATTATTAAATTAAGAAAGTGTTTTCAAAGTCAAAACGGACTCATAATTTTTTGACAAAGTTTTGGCAAAAATCCAAATAAACGTATAATGCAAAAATGTATTGAACAGTAAAATACTTTTTAAAAAACTAATATTTTACGTTTAAAAAGTTTCCTCTACTAAAATAACAAATCATTTGCCTACAAATTTAACTTGTATACTGTAGGCACCCTACCAAAATTACGAATTTACAAAATCGTTGTTTCAAAGTTTAAATTAGGAATTACTTGAAAAATTTAGAGGAGAAAATTATAAAAAAAGTTAAGAAGGAAATGTTATAATTAAAATAAAAATACTTCTGAATAATAATTATTTTATGCTCATCTCAAATAACATTATTTTTTCCTTTTCAATATTGTGTAAAATATTGATAAAGAGACCTAAATAATTTGTAGGTAAAAACTGGGGGAAAAATGCAGATTCGTAATTTTGGCAAAGATTGTCTATCATTTTCTTATTAATTCAGATCGAATTAAAAAAAGCATACAAAAAATTGAGAAGAGATAATTCAATTAAAATAAATTTTCCTTTATAATTAATAAGCCTCTCATTACAATTTAAATTCTTCTATTTATAAATTTCAACAGTGAGAGTTAAGTTAGTTTCTTTGAAGTAGTGCTTTGTTAAAATTAAATTAAATAATTGTTGCGTATTATACGCACTTAAAGCTCCTTAAAAGCTAATTATTATAATAACAATTTTGAATTTTTTATAATTAAGTAAAATTTATTGCTATGTCGTGTATAAACAAAACCTGAGTATTTTTGACTGATATATGAAACACTTCCTCATCATAAATTTGCTGTGACGAAAACATTACATTTCTTGTTTAACGCATTCATAGTTCATGCACATATTGAAGTTCTGGATAAATTAAGAAGCATATTTATGAATGAAATTTCTTAGGAAAAAAATATATTACAACACGAAACATTTAATGAAATGCTGTAGAAGTGCCAAGATATATCCTCTTGTAATATGGCACACAACATGATTTATAATACATCTTCGAACACTTGGTCCAATATTTATTTTTAATATTCCTTTGGTATATTAATCACTGTTTATCACTTAAGTTTACCTGCATTCTTCACAGCAACAACAACAAAATTTAATACAAATAAACGACGCATAAAATAACTTCAGATACACATTTTCTTTGCACCAAATTAGCAAGTGACTTATAGTAGATTATTTTTATAGACTACATCTTACCCTCGTAACGATATGGTGAAAATTTCAGAAAGTTACAGAATCCATTGGCAGTAGGTATGTTAACTTTCTGACATCGTGTTCAGTTAGTATCTGGTTAGTCTTTATCAAGACACATGTGTTTGTAAGATTGATGACCCATTGTAAAGAATAGAATTTGTTCTAATGGCTCATGTATAGGGAAAAAGAAGTGAGAAGAAGGTTATACAAAAAAAAAAAATCAAACTCAAGCAAAAGTTTTCATCTGCCTCAAAGAGTTACCGAAAGCATACAAAATTTTTAAAATAATTTATGACGCTAAAAAATTAAAAATTAAACAGTGTGAGTATTTAAACATATGCAAAATATAAGATATAAACAATTATTGAAGATATAAAGAAAACATTAGCATTTCAAAGAGTTATTGGAAGTCCTTTCATTATAAGAAGCTTTTAGCTAAGTGGAAAGAGAAATACATTTCATCTCACAATTCTGACGGCACCAAAAAGCTCTTACTTTCTATTTACCATAGGCTGCATTCCAGTCTTTCCTCTTTATTAATTTTAAAGTACTTAAGTTTAAAGTTTTTATCTGGCCACAGTAGATTTGTACGTTACCTGTTTCGCTTCAATTTAAGATCAAATAATTTATATGAGGGTTCAAAACAATTACTTCAAGATGTGGAACATTTAATTTTTCCTTCCTTACCTTCGATGTCGTTAGATTATGCTTGCAGAACGATTTGAAAAGGTTTGGCGTGACTTGGCCAGTGAGCTTATCTATTTTGTTGCCCAACTGGGTTGGTGGTTAAGGATTTTGACTGTCGTACCGAAGGGCCCGGGTCGAATTCTGAAGAAGGTATGGATGTTTGCAAATGTAGTGTTTGCGCGGTCATAAGGGAACTCTAAATATGCGGCGAGCCGAAAGTCCTCTCCAGAGGTTGGTGGTAGAGGAAGAGGGGATGGGAGATCCTCACCCCCGCCCCCCTGGAGTACTCTTCATCAAAACTGGGGAGGAGAGACTGAGCAAACTTGTACTGTCACATGTATGTTGCCCTGTGCTCTTGCCAACGACAGGCACAGTCTTGCGATCCCCCCCCCCACGATGAATTTCGCGGCCTTGTGCTGATGTTACTGTCAGACAAGTGAGATAAGTCAAAACAGCAAGTTATTTATTTTTTTTTTTTTTTTTGGAGGGGGAGTTTAGACTGCTGTTCTGTGTTTTTTCTTCGTTTTATTTATGCATGTAATACTTAATGTTTTAGTTAACTTGCTTTTATACATCCCGTGTTTTACGTTTGTTCTGCACAGGGAGATTTTATGTGTTCAAAAGAAAAGATATAAAATGGAATAATTAATCTTAAATTAAGATATATGAAAAATCACCGAAAAGACCAAAGTATTTAGATTTTAACTCAGAGCAGTTAAATAGAGAATTTTATACATATTTTATTTACAGCTAAAAGGATAAATTTTGAAGAGTTTTCCCTCGGGTACAATTCTATATTAAACATGGTATGAGAAACTACAACTTTCCTAATATTTAACAAAAGAAATTAGAAATTATTCCACAGAAGTCATTCCTCTTAAAATAAGCTGAATTTATTTCCTTGATTACCATAAAAAGAATAAAGCAAAATAAAATTATATAGACTCCAAAAGGAAAATTTGGCCACAGATTGCAAGATTATTTCTAAAAAAGTGATCTTTTTTAAAATGAGGCTATATTCTTTGCATTTTTCCCCCGAAAAGCAAAGAACATAATATTTTATCTTTATCGTATATTTAATCTTTACAGGAGAAATCAAGGCCAAAAGTAAAATTGATTTTTGTCAGTTACTAATCTTCTCGTTTCATCGCATAAATGCGTAATCAGAGAAACAAAACCCAAGAATCAGTTGTTAACAGTTAGGTTTAACAGAAAGCTTCTGTATGCCTTAAAACCTAAAAAGTGTTTGACTGGAGTTCAAACTTTACAAAATCAGCATCACGGCAACAAAGTACATAATTTGGGAATCATCATTCAAAAGCATAAATCTGTCTTTCTCCCAGATTTTTTCTCCACATCTCCTGGAAGTGTGGGCCCTCCAAGTCGACAGTCTGCGGCCTAATACACTAAGCATTTAGTAGTAGTTAATTCGTTGACCTTCAATAATCTTCAGCTGAAGAATATGAGAAAATAAATAAAAGGAAAGAAAAATAATGAAGTAGAAGTCAACTCGTTTGTAAATAAATAAAATTAAATCAAATATTTAAAAACAACATTTCTTTTTTGTTTTGCTCTTTAAAGAAGTATATGACATATTCCTTCACATCACTTTCTTAAATACCAAGTCCTCCCCCCCACACACATATAAAATAAAAAATAAAAGAGCTGTCATGAGCGGAAAAAGGGGACTGAAATTTCAGTCTCATATTATTTCCTTCGTTCAATCAAACTAAATCTAAAAAAATATTCGAACTTATTTTTAATATAAATATTTATTTTATCTTATTCGAGGAAAACAGACTTTGCCGCAACCGTAACCAGATCTGTATAGGAGCGACAAGATAGATGTTACGTAAGATATGAATGTCCTCAGGAGGAACTGGAATTCGCCAAGTGTCTGTTCCGTTTTTATTTTCTTGGTTTTTATCGGATTTGGCGTCCGTTTGCTTATCGATTTTATGATGGATGGGCCTTTAGGGAAAGGTATGAAGTAATTCATAAAGAACAACGAGAGCTGACTGATTGTTGAGTCAACTTTCATTCAAATTCAGCAATTCATCGAAGTCTTCCTGACAGAACGTCGTAACGTCTTGCGGTCTTTAGACGACACTGAATCTGATATCTGAATTTCATAAGAAAAGCAGCCATCCGTTCAGATCTACGCGATAGGTAGAAACGAGGACCTAACGCAGTCGACATAATCGGAGCCATATTTATTTATTTAAAAAATAAAAACTCTACTTCGAATATTTTTTTTATTTGTGACTCAGGTTATTTAAAACTGCTTCATTCCCAAAACATGTTTCCATTTAAAATAATTGTTCACGTTAAATATATTATTCTTTAAGAATTCCCTTTTGATTTAGCTTATCATTATTGCATACTAGTGTACAATATGTGCAAAGAGAAAACAAAGCCTTTTGCAATTTAAGTACACTTCGCCATTTGTTTTCGGTATCTTAAGATTTGTGTGCATTGCATTTATTACCAACCGGAAGGACTCGTGAATATTTTGCTAAATACACGTAGTCCCTTAATATAGAGTTCACTGGAGACAGATTTTACTGTAAAATTATATTCTATACTATTTCTCAAAATTTCTCAAAATTATGATGTTTGAATAAAGAAGCTTGCTAAAAACGTTTCTCGAAAGCACCACCTTGTCACCAAAATGGAGCACAAATCGGTTACTGATGAACTTCTATTTTAAAGAAATTAAAGTCGACCGTGAAAAAAAAACTTAAAGCTAAAGTAGACTGTGAAAACATTTCACAGTCTACTTTAACGCATAGAGCTTTAATTTCTTGCAAAGTCTTTGCATTGTTTCCATTCTTTTGTTCATTGTTATCATAATCTCGCTGCATATTCATTTAAACCCAAATTCGCACTTTGATAATTTATATTTTTGATTAGTATGTCTATTTTAAACTTAAGTTACTAATGCTGGCCATACTTATGGTATAAAACCGCTAAAAAGCTAGCATCTATAAGGCACCGAGCCAATATTACTACATTTCCCATAAGTGTTTCAAAACCAATACAGAGATTCCAAAAGCACTTTAAATATATGTGCACATTGATCGTAATAGAAATAAACATGCAAAACACCTGATTACTTAGAAAAAGTTCCGCACTCCCTATTTATCGTTTTCCAAGAGAACAAAAGTACAGAGAGAAAAACTGATAAATAACGTCTAAACCGAGAAAATGTTACACATTGGGAATAAGCGACGCGTTGTAAGTTAATATTTATTTCTTTAAATATGAGTGCGCTAAACTGAAAAGCTCATTACCAAATCCGCAATCCTCTTTGGCTGTTAACTGAATTTTGCCCTACTGAAATTACACTTTTTTAAGACTTAAAATGTTTTCACGGTACCCTTTAGTTTTTGTGCATAGAAAAGTTCTTTAATTTCTTGCAAAGCCTTTCATGACTGCATTCTTTTGTTTATTGTTATCATAATCTCGCTGCATATTCATTTGAACCCAAATTAAAAATCAATTCGGAAACTCAAAATCTAATAAAAGTAGGAATAAACCAATAAAAATTTACAGAAAGAAATTTTAGATTGCAACTTGAAATTAAATAACATTTGAAAGAGGCGTTAATAACGCGGACTAAAAGCTGAGGGTTATGCGCAAGCATTACAAAATGGTCAAATTTATAATCCACTGTATAATCACATTAATTGTATTTTATTTGCAAATTTATCACTTCATAATTTTAGCATATGAGAAACTAAAAGTTAAGCGTACAGCTGAGCAACAATATTATTTCTAATATAATACGTAGGAATTGAAAGTATAAATTAGAAGTTTTATTTCGCGCGATATATAAGCATTTTAGTGTCAAATTTTGTACGCCTACCACCGACTTTAAATAAATAACATACACTTTCAGATGGAAAAGCCTATGTGTTAAAAATTGGTAAAGTGGAAGCCTCTTGAAGTGTGTTTATTGTATTTATTTACTTCTGATGTCTGCAGCAAAACTGGCTCTACGGAGCTGCAAAAGTCTCTTTTTATGCGTCTCAGCTCACGCGGAGCGAGCAATCATCTTTTTCTCTCAGAAAATACTAAAAATTAACTTCTTCGAATTCGCAGCATACATTGAAATAAGGATTTCTAAACTCAGCTATGTTATCTTCAACGTATATACGTCAAAGCATTATATAAACTTGACAAATTTCTATATTGTAGTGGTATGCCATTTTGCTCAAATTTTGCTTATGGCTCTTCCCCCTTCCGAAACCTATAAGTGCATATGCGATTTATAAAGCACGTTGACTTGCCAGCACATTCTCGACAACCTATTGATTGTTATATTTGCAAGTGTAGCATAATCATATTCGATCCAAGAAATTATTCTCTAGTATTCGCTCAGAAAGCGAAGAATGAATTAACCGAAATTGTATACCATCTTAATAGCAGAGAAAGATTTAGTTGTAGAAAAAATATCTTAAGAAAAAAAGTACTCGCTCGGAGAGGAAACTTCAGGTTCGAGCACCAGCCTTTAAAATTTCATATTATATATTTAATAAATAACTTACATGAAGAATATGTGAATACCTGAATGATTTTCTACAGGTTTTAAAGACATGAACTACTGCTTAAAAGTATTAACAAATAGAAAAGTATGCATTTAAGAGTTCAGCCGATTTTTGTATCACAGCTTGATAAATAAGAAAGAAATAAGATCACTACTCTAATAGCAGGAAACATAATAAAATTAATTGAAAAAGTACTAAGCTTAAAAAAATTATTAAGATTAATTATCTTTTAACTGTTATCCTAAGAAAACATTTGCTTAGAACAAATTTTAATATTTTAAATAAAGCATGTTTTTGTCGATATTATTTACTGTTTTACGATTCTTTTTTTTTGTGGCGGGGGGGGAAGGACTATGTTACTGCTGAAACACACATATTTTTTTACAATGTAATTTTAAATTTTTCTCGGTACGTTAAAGATTGTAAAAAAATTAAATTATTTCACATTAAATCCTCCATAGGCAATATCAGTCTTCAGCTTGTCTTTCGAATTATTAACAACAGTATTAGCTCTTAATGATGACCTCGAATCATGTTACAGTAATATATTAACCTTACGCTAACTTGGTCTACTGTTAGGTGTTGTTAAATGGTATTCCAAATATGGACGAAATAAAGTCATCATCAGCTTAATCTCGGAAGTCCGAACATTTAGAAAGTTATTGAAGATGCATTACATTAATTTGGTCAGTAAATTACAGTAACTTTGGTTCACAGTTATAGTATTGTCAAATATAAACTAATATGAGTAAAACTGAGAAAGAATTAATTGCACTGAAACTTGTAAATGTATACTGAAAATTAGAATTTTGGAAATAAATTATAAGAATTCTTACAGGAATATCTTATGGGTATCATTGATATCATTCCCCTCCTCTGAAAATAGTAAGTACTGTATTTTAAACGATATTATGCAGTGCTTCTGGGAAGACGCTATACTTCTACTCAGAGTGCACCTACAGATGATGTGTTAAAGTAATGAAGCGGAATTAAATTCTTTCACAAGGCAACACTCTACGTGTGGTACTAATGTCCGAATGGAACATGCAAGCCTTCTTTTTGGTTGCAACTAAAATGCTAAAATGCATGGCATAAAGAATTTGGATGCGCATAAACTTTTGCTTACAATACAAAGGAGCACATACTGATCCCTTAAAATTCCTGAACATATCTGAAATTAAAACTTTTATTAACTTCCAGAAATGAATGAATCTTTTTTGAAAGTTTAGTTGCTATCATTCAGATACATCTGAAAGAAGTGTAATCTCATAATATTAGTTAAAAGATATGATATGCTTATAGGGGCTTCCCAGATGTACTGTAAATTGACTATAGTGAAACATCTCAAGGTACTTCTTCATTAGCTTCCGCATGTTATGTCAAATCTGTTCATTAAGCACTAAGTCATGATCGGATTATGAGTCATTGCTATTGGTGAACTTACTATGCTCAAATAAGCTAGTCAAAGATCCCAAAATAAAAAAAATCTCTCGATTGTCTACATAACTTTCTGAAGGTCTTGAACCAGTGATTGATTGGGATCTGCTGGAGGACTTTTATGAATGTCCTCGGCCTTGGTCTTGGGCTGTGTATCTAACGTAGTAGAATGCTCCGTTGGTGGCATGTTCCAGGTGGAATTTCGCTCCATACCACTAGCCAGATGAAGAAACAAAGGATGTAAATAATGAGACTCGCCCAGCCTAAAGCCGTCGAGTATTGAAAGACTCCGATCATTCAAGATGTCTTGTTGATATTGTTGTTGCTGAGTTTGTTGTTGTTGCTGATTTTGTTGAGGACCACTGGACGACCATTTATGGCGACCACTGGAGTCCCTTCGTCACTGGATCCGCGGCCAGTAATTACTTGTCACTGAAATATCAGTTGTCTGTCCGGGAACCTGCACGGGCACTGTCACACCTGGCGAAATGACACCTAAAATAAAAATAAAAATTCCTACGTGTATCTTAAATTAAATTTCTAAATAATTTAACTATCGCAATCATATTTTTATCATTTGATACTGTCCTCATCCAAAATGTCCGCAAGATAATCGATAAAAATCTGCGAATTCCTCAAGATAGAAATGTTTGCTTTTAAGTTAGCTACTTCTAAAGAATTTGGACACAGCTATTTTCCATTCATCCTATCAGTGAAGCTAAAAAAGTTTGTTCCATTTTAAATTTCAAAAATTTATTTTTAAGCAAAGTTAAGAAGTTGGCGTTAATGGAGTATTTACATCGTTAATGTGTTTTAATCTTTGCAGCATATTACAGAGATCTATAAAATTATTAAATCTATAAAATGAATATTTTATGGACTGAAATTTATTTAAAAACTGTATTTTGAGTTTTTAATTTCTGAAAATAATTTGTTCACTTTTTAATTAAAAATTAAATGCAAGGGTGTTTATTATTCATATTAAAAAGGAACTCTGTTTCCAAAATTACTATCTCATTTACACGTCGTACACATTTATCTAAATTAATTCAACACCTTCTTAAACTACACATATTATACTGCATTATCCTTTTACGTTATTTAAGCAACAAAAGTAAACACACGTAAGTTAATGTACAGCAAATTTCACCTGGATAGGAAAAGCAGAATAAAGAATCCGGAACCGTGCAGTTTCGGATATATAGAGTCCAGATCGATAAAATACCCATTTAAATTCATGAAAAAGGACTGAAAATAAGTTTGTATTTACCAGCACTATGCGGACTAGCTCCACTAACAGCATAAGAAGGGTGAGTATTCATTGGCTGTGCAGGTGTACACGTGGCCCTAGAATAAGCTCCCAGACTAAGTGTGTCATGTAACATGTAGGAATATGCTCCAGGATCTCTCTGCTGTAGACAAGAGCTTGGAGTCATGCCTGAAACCGGAGCCATACTGTAAGCAAAATGAAAATTATGATTGTACTCATTGTTCCAAAACTCCTAAGCTGAAAAAGAAAATCTTTCAAAACATAGCATATTCATTGATTATTAGAAGATGTGCATAAAATTTTGATTTCATCACTTGGGCGGTAAAAGAAAATTAATATGTTGCATAAATTGTAGCACAAAAGTAATAAGACGCTTGCTAGATGACTACTGTAATTTGAGGCTTTATTATTTTCAAAGGACTTTAGAAACTGCACTTTAGTGTAGATCTACATTGCTGGTTAATAAAATTCCCCCATTATGAACGACAGCACTTAGCAGAATCATGTTTATTTTGCTAAAAATCATATTTATTTTACTAAGGATGATGGAAATACAGATAAACGGTACAATTCATAAGACTTCAAAAAGGAACGATTATTGTCCTTCTGGTCAAGAAAAGCAGCATTTTGGGAAATGTGCAGTTTCTGAACTGTTCGGAACTGCCGTGGTGAAAGTACACCCAGAATGAAAAAGTGACAGTATACAAAATAAGCGAAATGGAAAATCGGATCATTACGAGCCATAGATCAGAGAGGTGACTGGCGATTACAGCAGTGCTTTCTGGCTGATCAACATGCTAGAGTGGAGCAAGATACTGCCCGTATGAACCATAATTGTATTCAAAACGGCAGTTCAGCAAATCTTGTTGCGTATCGGTTTAGACAGATGGTAAAAACACCTGTGTTTATGACTGCTTATCGGCTGAAATTTGCGCAGCGATACTAGCAATGAACTTCCACTGATTGGAAAAAGGTCGCCTTGTTTATGAACCACGTTTTTTGCTTTATCTGACGGATAGACATTGACGCATATGACGAAAAACATTGGAAAACAAAAATCCCTCCATCATTTGCGGACGAATACAAGCTGTCGGAGGCAGTATTATGATCTGGAAATGTTTTCTTGGTATTCTCTTGATCCAGTCATCATTGCAGATGAGACTACGGATAGCATTAAACAGACGTCAATCTTTCAGACAGCGTACATCCATACATGCGGAATATTCTTCTCTGGGAATGATGGCTCTTTCAGCACGAAAATGTCACTTGCTACACAGACTGTAAGTGGTGTCCCAGGTAGGTAAATGAATGGTTGGAAGGACAGGAGGAAATTATTGCTATATATTTTCTTGGCACTCCTAATTCCCCAGACTTGAATTCAGTCGAAGAATCTTAAGGGACCACCTCGATCGCGTTGTTTGCTCTATGGATCTTCCAGTGGCTGTCAACTGCACTTTGGTTCCGTAGTCCTGTTTACAAGTATCTTGCTGAGACTCTCTTAGCTGATATGTCCGTGCTGCACGTGATGATTATTTTGGATATTAACAGGTGGTCACATTAATCTGACAGAGCTATGTATACCTAGCGTGCTGAAATTACTTTCCCACACGTTTTAATCATCTTTAATGCTAGAATGCTAACGCTTTACTGAAACTGTTTATGACCTATACTGCAACCGAGTTTCAGTTTGAATATTAAGTAAATCAGGATTTGATGAGATGTAGTTAGCTCGGGAATTGCTGTCCCTAAATTTGAACAAAAGTTATGAAAGTTTAAGTACAATTAAATTATTGTAAATATAGTCAAATTCAAGGTTTTGTTGACTGTAACTCTGTATTAAAAATGGCTTGCTATGCCAAACCAATCCTGGATACAACAAACATGAATTACTTTTCTCTGGCCGATACAAAATCTGTGAGTTCTGTGCAGCAGCCTATAATTACTGATTAATCACATTTTCCATGAGAATAAATGAAATTCTAATTAATTTTTAATTAATGAGAGTTGGTAACCTAACATAATTGCTTGATCTTTGAATATTGTATACAAAAATGCATGCATATACTGTATATGTCTGCAATTTTTGAGCGAGTAGAATACATATTTGTGACAATTTTGTATAAAATATAGCACCATAACTCTTGTGAATATTGTACTTATTTATTAACCGTGCATGTAAATAGCGTTTGCCTTTTCATTGTGTAAAATTTTCCTGAAGGTTTCTGCAATATTGTCATAACAATTTTACACGTTGCAAATAAATATTAATACTGTAATTAATACCTATTGTAAACTGTATTTAAAGGTTTGTGGCTATACTATTGAATATTGCTTCCAAAATTTTTCGTTCATCAGTTCGTTTTTTTGTTTTTGTTTTTGTTTTTGTTTTTTTGTTCAGTCCAACAGCATTATAATTGTTATGAGCTGAAATATATGCATTTTTCATTATAATATATCAATTAGATTACTGTCGTGCGTATATGTACGTATTGCATCGGATTTGCTTAGCATTTTTATGCCAACTATACATCTTATCCTATGTCCCTTCTCCATACTTTCGTTGAACTTACTAGGTCTGTCTCGAATGTAATGCGCCCCTGCGCCCCATTTTCTTCTGCCACAATTACCCATCACACAGCATTGCGGCTCGCACGGAAGGGTGGATGGAGTCTTGCGAACACAGCGCGACCAGCGCCAGTCGGCTCCGAGCTCCTGGAGAGTCACAATGCCTGTTTCAGTGAACCTTTGTGTGAGTGCTCGGTCGAAATCAAGAAAGAAAAAACTCTCGAGCAGCGATGCGCAAAGTTTTGTTTCAAACTTGAGAAAACGCTGTCGGAGACTTTTGCGTTGCTTCAGTCCTGATTTGTCCCCGCCCGACGTTTTTTTTGTTCCCGAAGATTAAAAAATCCCTCAAAGGACAGCATTTGGGGACCCTGGAGACGAAGGCGGCTACGAAGAGGTTACTAAAGGACATCCCTGTGACGGACTTCCAGGACACATATAAAGCATGGAAAATGTCATTGGAACAAGTGTGTTAAAGCAGGAGGGATGTATTTCGAAGAATATTGAGTAATTGTACGAATCGTTTCAATAAATTTCTTGAAAAAAAATGGGAGCATTACTTTCGAGACAAAACTTGTATAACATGCATTATCACTATCCTGTCATGACAGATGTTTTCCAGATATGCATCCCTTGACTTGATGTAAAGATAAAAGCACATCTTGTGGATCAGCTGTCCAATTAAAGTTGCTTAAAGATTTAATGATAAATCTAGGCATATAGGTTACGGGAGTCTCTACTGTGAGGCTGCTGTATGCAGGCTATTGAGGCCTGAGGTTATGCAGGATATTGAAACCTGAGGCTGTGGAGGTCAAGAGGTTATTGCTTATCGTAGTTAATAAAAATATCTATCTACCTCAGAGGAATATTCAAAAAATTATATTTACCTATATGAATCTGTCATTGCACCCATTGGCTGTCCCAAAGAAGAATACATAGTATTGGCAAACGTCCCATTTAATGGTAACCGTCCGGCTGTTGGCGTCGCAACCGGTGTCGCTCCAACTTGATCTCCTGCTCTTCTTTGTGTCCGTAGCTTTTCCTCTCTTCGCCACTTTGCACGTCGATTTGAAAACCAAACCTTAGAGGAGATTTTTTTTTATGCTCAGCATAAGCTGAAGCAACACATTACATAATATATTTATAATACAATGTGTCAGAGAAATTCATGTACCCCATACATAGACATACATAGATTTACGTATTTTATAAAATGTAACGAACTCATTTAGCTAGGGTTCTTTATATGCCTAGTCTCGTTATACATTTAAGTTCATGTGCCTTTGTGGCACTCTTT
>KK114136.1:422728-435218 GCA_000611955.2 Stegodyphus mimosarum | reverse complement strand
AACCGTCGTTCGCCTCTGTCATCTATGGCCCGTGGTGCACCACATTTGCCACGTCGCTGATTTTGGACAGTCCCATTTTGCCATGCACGGTACACTTTTACCACGGCGGCACGCGAACAGTTCACAAACTCAGCCGTTTCGGAAATGCTTCCACCCTTGGCCCGAAAGCCAATGATCATGCCCTTTTGGAAGTCGGATAAATCGCTTCGTTTCTGCATTACGCCAACGATTGAAATGTTTTCCGAAGCCCTCACAGACCCTTTATATACGCTCAACTGCACTGTGCTGCCACCTGCCTTCTGTGATTGGTTATTTAACTCTGACATGGAAAGTACGTGGTGGTCACATTAATGTGACTGGACTGTGTACAACAAGCTCAAGTTTTCTTAACTTTTTCCATATTCTAAAGCTCAGCAGTCATCTGTAAATGTTTCAAACAGTCGCCAGTCTCCAAAAACATTTCTCGATATAAATGGTGGAAGCATCTACTTTATACCCAAAATATTTAACTGTTAATTTCAGTCACTTGTTTGTATTATCCAGTAAGTAGCCCACTTTAAAATATCAGTCACACAACAGTCAGGCATTTAAAGCCGTCCACTTTAAAATATCAAACAACAGTTAGGCTTTTAAAGTCATCCATTTTAAAATATCATATTAATAAACAGACCACCAGCTAGATTGGCTTGCGTATTACAAACGGAAAAGAAAGTTCTCTTACGATTTGAGGCTTTTATTTCCGAATTTAATACGTTATATTATATTATAACATTATATTACATCTAATATGAAAATTAATTTTATTAAGCAATTTAATCAACAAAAAAAAACAAAAAATAAAAAAATTAATTCTCCCCAACTTGCGAATTAAATCTTTTCTGTGTAACAGGTAATTACAACTACTTTCTCGCAAACTTGCAAATTCAGTTTCTTGCTTTAAACAGTATTTAACAACTTAATAGTCATAAAAAAATCTGAAAGATTTCAGATTTTAAATTACGTCCAAAGGCGCGTTTTTTTAACGTTTCGTGTGCTACCTTTTTTTATTAAATATCATGTACTACGTACTCAAACCATAAAACTCAGTTCAAAATCAATATCGCAAAATCATTTTAAAATGAACATATCTTTAGAATTTCCGTAAGTCTCGTGCGCTGTTTTTTTTTTTTTTTTTTTTTTTTTTTTTTTTCCGTACAGTGTTGCTATTGCTCGCTTTGAAATCATTTAGTTTGTTAATCAGAAATTCGTTGTTGAAATGTTACAAAACATAAAATCGATAATAAAGCAAATTTCAAATTCAAAATTAGGGCTTCCAGATGCCCATATTCGCAGTAGGATTACGTCATTCAAAATTCGATGGCTCTAGGTTTTATCACAATACGAGAAACATGCATACATTTATGCAGATTTTTCATTTTTTAAAATTTAATGCAGAGCGATAACTTTTAGTGGCAACAATTTGAAAAGTGAAACGGGCATTCAGAGTGAATCGACGCAAAATCGTAAAACGAAAGTAATAGTCCTTCGGGACTAAATCCCTTTGGACTAATAAAAATTATGAAAATTAATTTTATTAAGCAATTTAATCAACAAAATAAAAATTATTAAAATTAATTATCAAGAACGGTTTCTGCGTTGCACAATTTTGAAAATAAAGATCAGAACGTCTTTTCACTTTTCTAAATTAAAGTGAGTATCATGTAGTTATTTTGGATAATTAACTTTATCTATGCTTTTCCAGGATTTTATAAAAGTCAAACGAGTAGGTCGTAATAATAAGAAAGAACATATTAATTTATTTCACATACAAGTGTGTTAATGTACGGTAAAAGCGAATCTTCGTTGAAATTTTCTAAAATAAATAAAAGAAAAACTTAGGGAAAATTTAAAAATGTAGCTTCCATTGAAATGTTTTATAATATTCAATCCCACCCATCCCCCAATATGCATTAGACTCTGTGCTGAAGTTTTCATCACCTCATGAATCGCAATATTTCGGAAATGTTAAGGAATCGTTTGTCATCATATAACTTGAAAAGAGTTCTATTCAGGCCAAATAGCCCAGGATTGAAAACTGCAGACTTAGTCACAGCTTCTGAAACTAATATGTAATTAATATTGCTATATTTAACCATTGATATACAGAAGGAATCACTGATATCAAGAAATTTATAAAATACAGTCGTACCGGTCCGAATACACAAATTTTATAGTTCAAAGAATCGTGCGTTTATTTAGGGTAAAGAGGAATATTTTCAAGTCTTGCAATATAGCAGGTATAACTGATGTTCGTACAATTTTGTGGATTGCAGCGCTGTTACTAAATTTTAGATGATCTCAGACTTTGAAACAACGGTGCAGTTTTAAAGTATAATTCTTTAGAATACTATGAACATTTTAGAGATATCCATCTCGCGGAAAATGAATTAAAAGTTTGTCTTGGAAGATAATTCAAATGTTCATAGCTTTATACTTTTAGTGCAGAGTTTGGATATAGAGTTTTTTAGTCCAAAGGGTCTTTGTCCCTGAAGGACTATTGTTTTCATTTTGGGATTTTGCGTCGGAAGCATTAAATGTTGGTTCACTTTTCAAACTGTTGCCACTAAATATTGCAACCCTGTATTATATTTAAAGAAATTAAATATTGAAGAATGTGCATAAAAGTATGTATGTTTCTCGCATTGTGATAAAACGACGGTACCTTGAGTCGTCGAATTTTGAATGACGTAATCCTGCTGCGAATATGGGCTTCTGGAAGCCCAAATTTGAAATTTGGAATTTTTTTATTATCGATTCCATATTTTGTAAAACTTTAACAAATTTTTGATTAACAAACTCAAGGATTTCAGAGCGAGCAACGGCAAAACGTTGTAGAGAAAAAACATTTTTATCTACACCGCGTGAGACTGTGTATAGGAAATTCTAAATATATACTCAGCTTAAAATTATTTCGCGATATTTCTCTTGAACTGAATTTTATGGTTTAGGTGCGAAGAAAATGATATTTAATAAAGGTAACACACAAAATGTTAAAAAAAGCCCCTGAAATCTGAAACCTTTTGATTTTTTTTTGTTTCCATATTATTAAATAGTCAGGATCAGATAACTCCTAAAAACTGGATTTTTAATAGCCGCTATTTATGCATTTTTTGGAGTAAATACACTTTCTTTTTACAGAAAAACATGAACTTGAACTGAATTTTATGGTTTAGGTGCGAAGAAAATGATATTTAATAAAGGTAACACACAAAATGTTAAAAAAACGCCCCTGAAATCTGAAACCTTTTGATTTTTTTTTTTGTTTCCATATTATTAAATAGTCAGGATCAGATAACTCCTAAAAACTGGATTTTGAATAGCCGCTATTTATGCATTTTTTGGAGTAAATACACTTCCGTTTTACAGAAAAACATGAACTACTATTTTTATGGCTACAAATTAATATTTTTATTTGTGGCTTTTTTTCTTTATATTTTCGGTAAGCTGTACAGGTAAAATTAGTTATTGCTCTAAGAACACATTGGGGAAAAAAGCGCCGGAAAACAGCAAACATTTTAAGTCACTTCAAACTACAAAAATGGTTAAAAGAAGTATGATCAACCTATACTCTTTTATTAACTTACTAACGGATATACCGGATGCCAGTTAAGTTATCAGCAACAATGGCATGCAGATTTTAATGATTTTCGTCTTTCTAATCGAATGGTTTTAAAAGCTCAAGTTCCATCCAATATTTCACCTACATTCAATTTTAGTCGATTAACTATGGCAAAATATTTATCATAATTGATCAGAAATCAATAATGCGAACAAACAAACGAACATACAAACAAACATTCTTCTTTATATATACAGATTTTTTAAAACTTACGAATTTTTCATCAACAATCTCTACGATTTGAAAAACGAGCAGTAACAACATTTTGAGAAATAAGCATTTTATCTCCAAAGCGCAAGACTGTTGCTACTGGAAAAAAATGAGTGCGAAAATTAATGTTTTCCGAGTTTTCAATTAAGATCTCGGCTGATTAATCGTACGAAGATGGGAACAGTCGAAATGGCTTCCCACGAATTTTTGGAATCGGGAGTAATGTATTTAATGTTTAGCAATGCTATTTTTATTTCATCGTAAAACTTAGAATTTTTTTATTTACAAACTCTACGATTTGAAAGCGAGAAATGGCAGTACTTCTCGAAATACAGCAGATATTTATCTCCAACATGCGAGACTGTTGCCACTCGGAAGAATGAGTGCGAAATTTTGCGTTTTCAGAACTTTTAATTAATATCTCTGATGTTAGCTTTTTTTTTTTTTTTTTTTTTTTTTTTTTTTTTTGAAAAAAGTGGACGTCGACTTTTTCTAGAACCCAGAAAAGAATTGTGGAAAATTTGGTGAATATAGCTATAGTAGTGACTGAATTAATCGCGAACATAACGAATCTTCTTTAATAATAACGAATCTTCTTTACATAGAGAGATACAGGAGTATGAGGCATAAAAGTTTCAAATAAAATAATTTTGTCCTTATTTCCAAATAATAACGCATTAGATCCAATAAGACATCATTTATAAATCATGCTTTGTTAAGATACATTTCTTGACCATAACCATACATTTCATGAATTGTAATTTGTTAAATGAATACATATGCAAAAGAAAGTCAGAATCCTAAATCTCATATCTACAACCAGTAAAGCTGAATTTTGTAATTGTTATTATTCTTATATTGTTATATTCTCATATTGTTATATTCTTATATTATTATTCCGGTATTATTTCTTAAAATGTTTAAGCTACGATATTTTCACAAGAAAAACAATAAAATAGCTTTGAAGCAAAAATGTCTAATTTAAAACAGCCCTGAAAGAAAATTTAAAAGAAAGAATCTTGAAGAGATAAATATGTAATTATACTTAATTACAAATGTCCATTTCATACAGAAAATGGTAGCTTCTTACGCCTATCACAAACAAAGGATCAGTAATGATGTCTTTCCAAAGATGTGGACATTCGATCGAGGAAACTTATAAAAGTTCACTTAGAAGGATAAAATTTCATTAATATCATCATTTTCATTAATTTACTAATAAAACATGCCATGCACCTAAATAAATTTTCTGTCAAGTATGTCTATATATGTACTTATTATACCTCTTGGAGTCATACCAAGGGGGGAGGGAGCTAATAGTTGCAAGAATCTCTGTGCAGCTCGTTTACCTGAGCTATCAAATGGGTGTTTAATCTCTGGTCAGGTATTTCACCTACACTGAAATACGCATTCATATAAAACAATATTACGTTTTGTCAACAAGTCGTATTACAATTCGAAATAAGCATGCAGACTTAAATGGGAAAGCGTTCACTGAAATCCTTAAAATTTTCAATAGCATAAAGCAGCGGTTCTCAACTTTTTGACTAATGTATACCATCTAAACAAAAACTGAAAATATTTTGTACCACCACTACATTTTTAATCATTATTTTTAAATTTCTCAATAGAAATATTAAAAAAATATATATTTTGCCATTTGCCCAATCCATTGGCTATTTGTATTTAATGTGCACGCATAAAAAATATTGGATTAAAAGTTGGTTACCATTTTAATCATCAGAATTTAAGTCAGCGGTTCCCAACCCTATGCCCCGGCCACCAGGGCGCCCGTCGATCATATTTAAGGTATACGCGCCGTAATCAGAATAAAAATGTTTTAGTTTTAAGTAAAATTCTATGTGAAAGTTTTCTCATTTTTATTGAAATAGAAATTGCGTCCAACACAGGTACCAGCACAAAGCGAAATGCAACCGATCTCTTTTATATGTGCATGTATTAACTCTATCCAACTATAAATTCAGCTTAAAAAAGTAAATGGTGCCCTCCGCCCAACAGATAGGAACTTAGGAACAAAAAGGCGCTCTTAGGAACAAAAAGGTGGGGACCCAATATTTTAATTATAAATTTAGTGTGAAATTTGGGCCTGTTTAAGAAATATCAATTTCTTTAAGTCTGGTCTTATTTCGCGTAGTTTTAACCGTAAGTTGGGATCCACTTTTATTTGTGCTCTGTATTTATTTTTTAAATATAACATGGAGGAAAATTTTTTGTTCACACAAATAGGTTGTGCAAAGTAACAAAGTGAGAAAAGACAACAAAAATTACTAGTTTTATTTGAAAGGTCTTTAAATTCTTTTTTTTTTTCGGTTAACTCAAAAGTTAACGAGTGTGCAATTTTTGAAATGTTCCATCACAGGAAATTTCTATCAATTTTTCTCTTACTTCACGAGATTTTTTAATTTAGTAGTTTAAAAAATACTTTGTTACTTTGCGTACAATCTATTTTTTTTTCTTGCGCACCACCGGTTAAGAATCGCTGGCATAAAATATTGCATTGTTCTTAGCAATATCCCAGAAAATGTAACTCAAACATTAAAAACAAACAATACGTAACTGAACTAAATTTGAAAAAAAAAACTAGACGGTTAATACTGTCACCTCATCAACTTTCTTAACTTTATACCAGCTTTGAAACACGTTTTCCGAAAGTATTCTTTTAAGCTACAATAGTCAGAATTGCGGTAATATTTGCATTTTAATGCAAATGTGTGTAACCCAGCTTGTATATTTTTTCGCCATTCTTTAAATATTGGTATTTACGTATTAGCGCAACCATTTTGGCGCAGTATGGCGATTTTTTACAGAAGAAAAATGTGATTCGGTGAATTTTCAGAACTTACAATGGATTATATTGCAACTTAATAATGGATATGTTTACCTTAAAAACTGTTGTGCGCATGTTTGCCAGAACTTCACGACTTCTGAAAATTTGGCGACTTCTATTAAGGTGGTGGGTGATAATACGTTAACTAACTAAATATGGTTCATTTTTATATATTTAGGCGCATGTATTCATTTCTATAGATGATCACAATGTAATATTTCACTTAACGAGTAGTGAAGGTTAGTTGAAACAAAAGAAGTAAAAGAAATGTATGCAAGAAGTGCAAGGTAAAATTTTAGTAATAGTTGTAAAAGCTTCCATTTTGTATGTTATTACTACAGTACTTCCAAAATGTTCTATCTTACTTCGAAGTAAATTCAGTTCTTTATTCATTTCCAGTAGTAGGCAGTAGAATTGTTAGAAATAGCCCTGCCGCATTCTTTTCTAAATTACTATTCTAAATAAATGTCATTAAAAACTTTTAACAATTTTTTAATTACCATTTTCGAGCATTTAATGACGCTCAATTAAGATAATTACTCGTTTCATCAGCAACGTTGCATCTAATGCCTTAAGCAACGAACGAACTCTCCTTCTCAAAATGAACACGTTAAATCCTAACTTCGTAATGAGAATTCCAGTACATGGGTAGAAGAGATACGCTAAATAAGTAAATGCCTTTTAAAAGGGCTATCACAAAGCGGATTCTCGAGAACTTTTTAAATGATGTCTTTGGGGAAATTTCAACTCAAGACTGTTTATTATTGAAATTTTTACTGCAGTCTTTTGAAATCAGAAGTATCAATATTTTGTATTATTCAAAATTCAGCTAGAATATTTTCCGAATTTAATACGGAAATACGTTAAAAGAATTTGATAAAAGCATGTACTACGATTTTATTCACTTTACATTTTCTATCGTATTTTATATTTTAGTTTATGTATTAGCAAACACAATCTAATAATTTCCCAGCATGTTTAAAATTGGGAATAAATTGTATTTGCTCGTTCTGTGTTCAGTCAATACGTCAATTTTTGATTACGTGCATTAAATCCTTACATTAGCTTGGTTTATTTAATGAGGGGTATTATGCCTAAGAGCGAGATGCCTTCGTGGAGGACCTTCTAAGGGAAACTGGCTCACATACACGTTACAGTCGCGGAAAACCACGAAAACGCCCACGCAGACCGCTGGATCGCCTGGAATCGAACCCAGATCGTAATTCCCAGTGTTCGGCGACATGACCGCTCAGCCACTGGTGAACTCAAATCTTGTATTAAAGTTTTGCTACATAGAAAAGACTGAATCCTTACCTTTTCCAGACTCAGGCGATCTGTGGATGTTTCTTTAAATTACATAAAAGATGACTATTCTTAATTCTTAATTATGTTTATGTATTTCTGATTCTCAAATACGGATGGACCCATGGCAAACCTTGAACGAATTTCGGCATCTCTTACTAAGTATATATCTAGTACACCAAGCTAGTGTGCATGATTTAGCCACTCTGCTTTTAGTGGGATAAAAATATGAAGGCCTAAATTCATGCAATAAGTGATAAGCTAAGGATTGCATTGTTCATTTGAGATTTTCAGTCTCGTTTCTGTTGCTTAATTGGAAACTTAGATTACTTACAATGTTATAAAGATACATACATACACACATACACACGAAAAAAAAAATCTGATGTGTACACCGCATGACTTCCTTGTACGGAATATTAAATTATATGCATTTTTTCCTGCCTGCCTAAACTTATTTCCTCGAATTTTATTAGAGATATATTTCTCATTCAATTAATTCAGTTCTCAATTTGCAACAAGGCAAAAATACATAAAAACTCAAAATATCTATCTTAAAAATTGAAAGATATAAAAAAAATATTTAATTAAAAAAATTAAAACAAGATATTTTTTTTTTATTTAAATTACAGTTTCTACGCAAAAACAAGTTATTCGAGCAACAGGCAAGAATGCAGATTTTTTGTTGCACAAAACTGAAAGTTTACTTTTGGTCTCACTCGGCAAAAAGACACTGAAGGCGTAGAAGCTGACTTAATTTGTTACGGACGCTATGCTGAGTCAATATATGGTATAATTTAATAACTTAAATGATGATTGCGATTTAATTCGTAATAATAAAAGATGAATTTATCTTTGTTGTTGTGAAGCTTAGTTTCTCTAGATTGGCAACAAATCCACTATTCTGCTAAGTTTCAAATGTAAACAAATATGGCTGCTATGGAAACAAATTAGGCTTAGCCGCATTTAAATAACTTTTAATTTGTTGATAATTCTACAACTATAACATCTAGGTTAACTAAAGGCATAAAAACCTTAACCGGAAGATTAAGAACAACATAATTCAATCATTTTTAAATAAAAAAATGCACAATTTACCAACATATAAGAATAAAGAAACTGAGCTCACTGAGCCGAGTAACAGAGTGGATATATATAAACATATATTTATATACTTTTGGTGTGGCCGATTGCAACCAAAATAGGAGGTGCACATCTACATGTTATAGCAGTCCTGTATACAAAATATCAAGGTTCTGAGGATACTCCTTTTTGAGTTATGCTAGATGCATTCATACGTGAAGACGCTACTAAAATTATCTCTTCTGAATCCATTTTAAATCAGTTACATAATTCGTTTGGGGAAAAAGAGTCCTTTACTATGTCTTTACGTACGGATGTCCGGCAAAAACATTGTTAAATTGCATTCGATAGCGGATAAAATCGATATTTTCGTTGAAATATGATACCCGGAATTTTTCGCGATTACAATACTTCCTTTTTACTTTGTATAAGGAAGTAAAAATGGATCCGGTATTCAAAATTTTAATGATTTAACAATATGTAAGAGAATATTTAGCTGTTTCGAAGCGAAACTTTTAGTTTTAAATAGTATTTAATCATATAAAAGTATTTTCAATCAAGACTTAAGCTCATAGATTGAGGCTGGTTAAATATCAGAATCACTGTTTTGCTGGGCTTCGAAACGCAAGGAGTTAAAGCCTTCCTTTTACGCCTACTCTTGTGGTATAGAAGAGTAACTTCCAAGCTGGCAGCTGGAACGTCAGTAGATTTTCCTGTCCCTAGCTGTAGCATGAAGACAAAATAAAATATGGTAATATTCCTTCCTTAGATACATTTGTAGTATAGTTGTTGTTGTTGTTGCCCACGAAATTTCTCGCGGCAAGTAGCGCAAATTTACGCCTGTTTTTGGCAACAGCGTTGAGCGCCTTACAGGGGAGAGTGAAATTTAGCTCATCCCCCCACCAGTTTTGATAGAGAGCACCCCGGGGGGACGGGTCCCAGGGTCTCCTACCCCTCTTCCCCTAACATCAACCTTTCGAGAGGACCTTCGGCTAGCCGCATATTTAGTGCCCCCGTGCCGAATGGGCACTATACATTTACAAACGTCCATGCCTTCTCCGGGGATTCTAACCTGGCCCCTCCGGCACGGCAGTCAGCGACACTAGTCACTATACCGGATGGGCGGCATGTAGTATAGTGGTTAGCACAACCAGCTAACAAATGGAAGATACGAGCTTTGATTGCCGGTGAAGAAATAGTTAATTTTTAACTCCGAATACCTAATATTTTGGGAAAGTTTAAAAAACCTGGTCAATTGTATCTCAATAGCTTTCTTCTATACTACAGTTTCTAGAGAAGTTCTAAAAGTTTTTTAATTATTTAGACTCCATTGAGGACTAACTTAGAGAAATACTAACGAACTAAGTAGTAGTTCAAAATATTTTGAATTTTTTTTTTCGTATATATTCTTTTATGCATTAATTTTTTGTCAAATGCTTCCCTCTGGCTCGACAGACTAAGAACAAAAATGGAGTTAAAAACAAAAAATACATAAAATAAATAAAATAAAAGATAAAAATCTGAAAGCTTTCAGATTTTACTTTACGCCCAATGAGACTTTTTTTAACGTTTTGTGTGTTTTATTTATTAAATATTACGTTCTTCGCACTTAAACCATAAATTCAGTCCAGCAGCAATATTGCAAAATATTTAAACGAGCATATCTTTAGAATTTCCGATACACAGTCTCGCGCGCTAGAGATAAAAGTGTGTTTCCCCCCCTCCCGTACAGTGTTGCCATTGCTTGCTTTGAAATCGTTGAGTTTCTTAATCAAAAAGTCATAAATATTATACAAAATATGAAATAGCTAGTAAAATAAATTCTAAATTCCAAATTTGAGCTTCCAAATATTCATATTCGGGTGGAGAAGTACGTTATTCAAAATTTGATGGCTCTAGGTACCATTATTTTATCACAATCCGAGAAACATACATACATTTAGCAGATTCTTCATTATTTAATTTTTTTTAATATAATGCAGGACGATAATATTTGGTGGCAACAATTTCAAAAGTGATTCACCATTTGTAGTGAATGGATGATAAACGGCAAAACGAAATTAATAGCCCTTCTGAGCTAAATCTCCTTTAGGCTAAAAATAAGAAAAATAAATGGGAAAACTAAATTCTCCATATTTCTAAAATGCTCTTTTGACGCTGAAAAATACAATTTCGAATTTGTCACGAAGCTAATACAGACACACAGACATTAATTTTTGACTCATGCCTAATTGGCTTCTTTTGTTTATTTGTACATTAGCTTTACCAAGTTTTTTCAAAGTTTAATCAGTAGTACTTTTATTTGTTTTAAATTTTATAGCAGGCGCGTCGGGAAAAGAAACGATACGAATTGAGACCTACGGTATTATGTAGATTATTATCTATTTTTATCTGTTCAAGTTTTTTCGCTATTGTCTCAATTATTGTCGTTTGATGAAACGCGTAATGGAGTTTAGCTATGCACGAGATGTTGCGCTTTTCCCTTGATAAGTCCTCAACAAGCTCGACGTAGGCTAAATTGACATTTACTGCCACTCTTTGTAATTTTTTCTGGTGTTTTATTTTAATTTAGTTTGTGCTTAAAATGGTTTTTATTTTTTACGTGTTATAATTTTTAAATGTTGAATTTCTTGAATACCAACATTGATTTTTTTTTTTTTTTTGCGTTACTTTTACTTTTGAGAAATTAATTTTCGTTAAAGTTTTTTTTTTACTCAGGAACGTAGGTATCAAATTTGCTTTTAGGGGATTGCCTTTAGAATTTTTCTCTTTTTGCTTGGAGCTTGGGTATCAAATTTACTTTTAAGCAATAGCTTTTAGAATTTACTCTTTTATATATATACTAAGATCTAATAGAAGTACTTACTCAACACAAAACGTGTATGATAATAACACCAGAAGTATAACATGCAGTTTTAAACTAGTAGTATAACATAGCTTTCGCCCAAAGTCCTTCGTGCCCCCTATCACATGAAATCCCAAATTCTTGCGTAAATTTTAAATTCATGTAAAGCAATTTTAAATTAACCTGCATTTGGTAGTAGAGAAAGTTTAAAAGGAGTGATTCAGTACTACATGCGACACTTGAAAAGAACTCTAAACATCTTTTGATTGCGCTTATTTTTATAAATCCATAGCTTTCGCCCAAAGTCCTTCGTGCCCCCTATCACATGAAATCCCAAATTCTTGCGTAAATTTTAAATTCATGTAAAGCAATTTTAAATTAACCTGCATTTGGTAGTAGAGAAAGTTTAAAAGGAGTGATTCAGTACTACATGCGACACTTGAAAAGAACTCTAAACATCTTTTGATTGCGCTTATTTTTATAAATCGTGAACTTAAGTAGAAATAAGTTTTTTTCTCTCGTTTCTCCCTCCCCTTCAGTTCAT
>KK114136.1:353436-422688 GCA_000611955.2 Stegodyphus mimosarum | reverse complement strand
CACGTGACTTTATTTGCAGTATTTTAAACAAAGGTAATTTTATCTTTGCTTTTATTTTAAATAAAATCCTTTTAAAATTTGAAATTCATAAAATTTGTCCTATACTTTTATCATATAATATATATTTTTTTTTAATTTTAGGTTGTTTGCATATCATTTATATATAATTAGTTTGACTATATACAAAGTAGAACAAAAATTAATATATTTCAAAACTTTTTTTCTGCTGTTTTCAAGCTTATGAAGCTAGTTTTTATTAAACAGCTTACATAAAGCTAATTTTGTTCAAGCAGTTCATATGAAATCAATTTTAATTATCTGTCAAGGCGGAAATAACAAATCGAGACTCTTTAAGTATAACGTTATAACTCTCGAGAGTCATTAGTTTTGTTTTTTTGTTTGTTTGTTTTGTTTGTTTGTTTGTTTTTTATATGTTGAAGGTGTGAAATTGGGCAATGCCCTTGCCGAGACTCAAACCTGGACCTCTCGAAAACGCACCGAGTGTGCTACCATTACATCAGGAAGGCATGATGGACGGAGGGAGAAAATACCTTATATACTCTCCCTTT
This sequence comes from Stegodyphus mimosarum, assembly GCA_000611955.2. Taxonomy (NCBI): domain Eukaryota; kingdom Metazoa; phylum Arthropoda; class Arachnida; order Araneae; family Eresidae; genus Stegodyphus; species Stegodyphus mimosarum. The sequence continues at coordinate 422,119 of KK114136.1, read as the reverse complement.
TATACGGTGACTGCAGATTAAGGGATCCAATAGCCAAAATCCTGGGAGCGACGAACTATCGTCCACCATCTTTTAGTTCGGGGGCCATTGCTGAGTCATTAGGATTTTTTTTATGTTGAAGACGTAAAAAATGTGCAATACCTTCGCCGGGACTGTAACCTGAATTTCTCAAATACGCGCAGAGTATCCTACCATTACACCACGAAGGCATGCTTTAAGGAGGGAGAAAATTAGATGAGCCCTCAGATCGGCACTTTTCTTTGAAGATTTAAATTACAAAAGTAAGCAAAGGCTGAGTACCTTTCATCTGAAAGAGCCTCGGGTCCCGACATTAAGATTTACTAACTTCGCGTATAAGTAAAATGGAATATTTTAAGATGCATATCTAAGTACAGAAATTAATTTCAAAATTTCGACTGAAATTTCGAAATATGAACTAATTGTACTAATTAATGACTATCATAAACACGGTCTAAACAACTCTTGTCGAAAAACAAGTCTGGTCGAAACTTATCTGATGATTATCTGAGATTATCTGATGTTTTAACGTCAGATAATCTCAGATACTGTTGCGTGCGTACGGTTTCGTATTGGATTGAATGCACAAGTCGATAAAAAGTTAATAAAATTTATTATTTTCACAAGAAGTAAAACAAAATGGTGAAATATTTCCTCAGAGATATTCGTATAATATCACAATATCTCAAACGTTAAACAGAACTCAATTCAAAACAGAGAAAGTTAATCCAATCTCACAGCGAATTTCCTACAATAAGTAACAGCATTAAGTAAACAAACAGTTCGCTTAAAACATCAGCAACTGAGCTGAGGTGTTTTAATTCGGCTTTTATAAGCTTTTTGATTATTCACTAGAACATTCTGGTAAAATCTGTTTTCTCGATTTTTGTAGATGGCAACAGCAATTACGAGATACTTATTTATTAAATGTTAAATGCACGTGCTCTTTTACTTTTCCCACGTAACTTTCTCTTCAAAAATCGTCTGCGTTGCACCGGAACATTAAAGGATTTTAATTACAATTCTAAATAAATAGCTAAATAAATACGAAATCCGCAACAATACATTTCAGAAATTCGGAATGCATACGCAGATGGCAAAAAGGTAATTCGTTTGCAGTCCCCGATTACTAAAGGAAAACTTTATTGATATCGTGGTAATTTTGATCCTTCAACATATTCGCCCTTAACTGAATTTCTGACTGAATTTTCTGCCTGAACTGAAATTCTCCTCTCTCATGCAGACACTCATGATTGGCTATGAAAATACATTTTTCTCATTACAAAAATTTTAATGGACGTTCCTCATGATTTAGACATAAAATTTTTACTATAAGAAAACGTATCACTAAAATTGTCAAACTGATGGATTCTAAAAATTCTACGTCATTTAATTTAATTCTTAATTTTTAACCTTAGACCTGTGATCAATCATTCTGTGATCAATTAGTTATGCAATCATTTTTAAATATCAGGTACATTTATTATGTAACTGAGCTCTATAACGAATAAAAAATAAATTCTTTAAGTGTCCAGAATAAAGAAGATTTGAAAGATATTATTTCAAAATTATGCATCTAGGAAAAAATGACTCTGATCTAGAAAGTGCAGTAAATATTTGAACAGTAAATTAATTATCTTCATTACTATTTGAGATTTTAATTGAGAAAATTTTCTTTCTTTATAGTGATGGTTAATATTTATTTTACCTCCTTCTGATAAATGGTGGAAAAAGAATTTCTGGCGAAAGACGAATTTTTTCCTAATCTGAGATCTATAAATGCGTATATACATTCAACATTTTCATTTTAATCCCTTCCTCTCTTTTTTTTTGAGAGAGGGGGGGAAAGATCTTCTGACCCATCGCCTACTATAAAAGCGATCAGTTTAATTTATTTAATTACTTTTATATTTTGCTCTTCAATTAATACTAAATAGTTTCGCAGGATGAATAAGGATACTAGTATAAGAAGATGATGTACTCTCATCTGTAAATTAATAGCTTTGAATGTAATAGGAGAAAAGAAAGCGTTTAAAGATTAAAAAAATTTCACGAAACTATGGTTTTGAATAAATAAAAGAATAACTAAAACTTCTCGTATCATATCTTATTAAAGGGAAAATTCTGAATCTGATGTACTTATAAACATCTAAGGAGTATTTTCTTTATTTGTGTGAGCTATTAAAGCTTCTATTTCAAAGATGAATGAATGGATGGATGGAAAATTAATTTCTGGAGTATAATTTTAATGATTTTGAATAAAAATAATAGGAAAATAATAAAATTATAAAATCAAACAAACAATATTTTTATGACAATTTAGCAGTGTAGTGATAAATAATCAAACACAAAAGATGAATAAAAGGAAAGACCAAGCAAAACATCTATTTAAAAAACTTTAAAATCATTTCAGATTAAATAGTAAAACAGCCTCTCTTAAGCTCTGAAATAAATTAATACTAAAGTCTTTTCCAACTAAGTGATCACAATACACATAAAAATTGTTAAAATACCCCAGGCAAAGTCTATCAAAGTACGGGGAATCTATTAAAATGTGATGCAGGTTTTGAACAACATTTCATTACCCTTCCAGAATGTGAATTCTTACTTACATTTTCAGAAGCAATTATCTGTGACTGAAGTGTGACTAATTCTAACGACTTCTTCCCTTTGATTTCTCTTCATCTCCCAAAACTTCACGTTAGGTTTTATGTTTCTGAATTTATTATTTAGTTGCATGTTCCAAAATAGTTGCCATTTATTCCAGACCTTACCATTATGAAATTTCTTTAGGGGCAAGCCGACTGGACTATTTATTCCAAAGCCAGCTTTGCAAACACTTTATTCCCAAAACCCAAAAACAAATAATCTGGTACCCACAGCTCCTTAAATTACGATGTACTCTCAGAATTACAACTACTGCAATATTCTAGGTGTAAAATAAATCTTCTAAAACATTTAGTTAAAAAAGAATCGATATAAATGCTAAATTTTTCCCTCGTATCTTAAACACGAACGCAAAAGCAATACACCGGAGTAAGTTCAGTACTGAATAGTTAGTTGGTTAAATACTCAATATTGAGCCAGCACCATGCAGTCGTTTGCCTTCCTTATAATTTTTCTATCACAAGCGATACGCCTGAGTAACCAGTTGTTTTATAACAGTCAGTATACAGGGTGGGTGTAAACTGTTTTTACAAAATAAGAGGGATGGGAATACTGATGAGCAATAATTACCATGCAATATAGGTTCGCATTCAACTCTGAGAGAGGCAGAATATCCCGCACGATGAATTGAAAGTGGCGGACCTATGGTTTGGCTTCTTCGCTCACCGGACTTCAACCCAAGGGACTTTCCTGCTGGCGGTACATGAAATCTTAGTGTACGAGACGTCTGGGGACTCGCTTGAAGATGTGGCTGTGACAATCATTCTTGATGCAGACAAAATTAACACAACACCAGGAATCTTCGAGAGGGTGGGTCAGTCGTTCACTCGCTGTGTGAACTGTGCAACACACGTGTGGCCGCCCCTTTGAGCACTTGCTGTGAGTTTTTCTCTGATGAATAAATCAAGTTGTGCAACCTTTAATACCGTTCCTTCGCTTTCTCAACACTGATGTATTCTAATTTTACTCTTTTCTGCCTCTCAGAGTGGAGTCGACCCTATGGTAATTATTGCGTGTCTGGATGGGTACTATCAAACATCTTATTTTGTAAACACTATTTAGACTCAGCCTCTATATGGTAATGTAATTGCAGTATTCATATATGCGCTCAAGAAAAAGATGTTAGCCTACCTCGTTAGTGTTTCTTTCGTTAAGGTGGTGGAAACATCCCGAATCCAAATTTTTGTATTACCTTGAGATGAACTGGGCTCAGAGCCCAGGCAGTCAAGATGCTTCATGGCGTGGGCTCTGAGTTGGCCTGATCACTATAGGAGTTAGTAACACTGACTGCCGTAGTATCGGCTGCATCCCGGAGAAAGGAAAAATATTTATTAGTCTTTGTAAGGTATGGAGACAAGCCAAAAATCTTCTCTAGTGGTTGGTGTTAGGGGAAAAGGGGTGGAAAACCTTCGTACCACAACGGGTGGCATTCAGTCTAAACTGGGGCGAAGATGCAAAGTTAGTGTTGCGGGACTGTACCTATATAACGAATGGTGGATTTCTGTTGTCTCGTCCGTATGGACATGCCTGGTTTCTCACATCAGACATGCAGTATTGTTCCGTCAGCGACTGAGCTCTTGCGGGAAAAGGAGTACTCAACGAAACCATGCTAAAAATAATAAGCTGTAACCGTCATCCGAGCTGACTAATGAGGTCAGATTGTAACATCATTTAAAAGTAGAGATGAAAGAGACAACTGTTTGTGTCTCAACTGAAGCTACGGTTCTAAACAGCAGACTTACAGACTCTGTAAGGGGACGTCCTGAAAGCTCAAGAACAAATTTACACAGCTTGACGATGAATGAATATAACCTAGTTTTAATAAAACAGAAGACCGTGCCGATCTATAAACTACTGAACCATAATCCAGCCTAGAGAGGATTTATACTTTGTATATGCAAAGCAATGAGCAATGCTGGGCTTTCCAATAGATGTCTGCCAGGACTTTTGAAAGAATCAGTATTTTGGAACACTTCTTCTTGAAGTAAAGGACATGTTGCAGGAAAATTAGTTTTTAGTCGACACACCACTTCAGATGAGATAGGAGACTCTTGAAGGTGAAGCTGAGACTAAGGATAAAAATCTCACCTTTTACAAAAATGCAGTCAAATAATCTTCTGTTTTGAAAACATCAGTCTTCTGGAGCCTGTTCAGAGCGATCTGCAATTGTCTCTTTACATACCTCATATCTGCACCTTTGACAGCTTATTTGAATGATCCTAAAACGGAGGAGAAAGTTCCTTTACAACAGAATTTATTTTTAAATGGAACAAAGTAGCATTCAGAATACAGCCTTGAAGCACACCCTCTTCTTGTTCACAGAAATCTAACGGCACTGAAGCAATCCTTATTTGGAAAGTGCTTGGCTTCAAAAATTCTGAATGAAATTTTGCAGGTTGCTGCTCGATACATTGCTGTGAACATCATGCAAAATACCGTATCTTCTTGCCTTATGTAAGACCTTTGCAATCTCAAAAAAGATCGAAATATAAGGGTTGCTTTTGGCAAAGGTTTTATGGATAAAGGCAAAGGTTTTACCATGGTTTCCAAAAGCGAGATGTTTGTTCTACCTTTACGAAAACCACTCTATTATGGCGACATTATATTGTTCTTTTCCAAGTAAAAGTAGCGGTTTACCGTTTTTGAAACAATTTACAAACGCAACTCGCTATAATCTGGTACTTGGAAGGATCCTTCTGGTCTTTTCCTGGCTTGTGAATGACAGTGATTCCCACTGTCAATAGCAACAGCTTTCTTTCTTGCACTAAAGAAAATATGCTGTTTTCATACTCGTTTGTAGAGAACAAGAAGAGCAATGACTTACAAGGCAGATGCTTCACCATTTCATAGCTGGCTCTGTTTGTACTCGTGCTGGAACTATGTGTCTGCAACAAAGCTCTTTTTTCTAACTATGTTCTGAGTTTCCCTCCATTTTAAGAGTAGATTTTTGTCAGATAAAAAATCAAATGTAATAGTTATTCTAACTGTCACTAAAAGTTTTTGGTAGGTGTTAGCATTTCAAGAGACAAGATAAAAGCATTTCAAGTACTTAAAAATTATATAAAATTGTTTTGCTTCTTAAATAAAATTTAAAATAGAAATAGGTATAGAGTCTGCGCAGTCTGTACGTTATTGTATAATAATCACTATTCTTTATTTTGAAAGCAGAAGATTGTATACAAAAGAAATATTTTATACGAAACAGAAGTTTCATACAGTTTATTGCAAAATTTGTATTTCTGTATTTACTGTATAGAATAACACTTGTTACTAAAAAGTACAGATAAAGTAACTTTTTAAATGCTTCACCTTTTTATGTAGATAAAAGCTTTAACCATAGTAAAAATGATTCGTTGTTATAAAGGTGGTTATAACTTCCATAATTCGCTTTACGGTAGCTAAGATAAGTTAAACGATCATATGTCTTATCGATCGGCAACAACGTGCTGTCGTATTTTAGATTTTTATTTCGGACGGACAGGATTTTATACTCATCCAAAAACAGTAAACTGTCTTCAGGATGCTATAAGAAAATCTTCTTTCTCCCTCCCTAAAGTTCGGAAATCTTCTTCCGGTTACAAAATTATTCCGAAATTTATTTCGTAAGCAAATATAAAAGTAGTCTACGATTATGGTTCCAAAAATATTTACTAGAGAAAATCAAATTTGGATATTATTATAAGCATATAAGAAACAATTTCAATCTCTTTTTCTTTTATTTAATCGTAAAAAATGCGATCTTTTGGCAAAAATATCTTACGATGTCTATATATTTTAACCTTATAATAATGCCTCGTTTTATCATCTCCGTTGTAACTTTAATTAATTAAACGATGATACATTTTCATTCAATCAGTTTGTAGAGACATTAGGTTATTTCGAAGCAGGATACATGAAAAATGAGCAACGCCTTCGCCGGGAATCGAACCACGGACCTCTCGGTTACGCGTCGAGCATGCAGACCACTACACCACGAAGGCATGTGAAGAAGGCGGGAGAAATACCTTATAAGTTTAACTCTTTTATTTGAGGTAGTACATATAAATGCTTAAATAATTACAACTCATAAAAACAATTTCTAAACTTTTTGAATGAATTTTTTACTATATCATAGAGATTAATATATTTTCTCCTTTCGAATACAATTTTGACAAATACTTTTTTTTTAATTTTTTTATTTAGTTAATTTTTAGTACAAAATGGCTTAAAAAATACATGATTTATCAGAAGCTACACTTGGCTGATTGATCAAAATCGGTGGCGTTTGCGTGGGTGTTTCTACGGCTTTCAATGGTTGAAACATAATTACGTATTAGTTCTTTTCAAAAGTCTTTAATGAAAGAAGATTACATTTCTATGCAAACAAAGACAGATCTTTTGAGAGAAAGGTAATTGTTGTATTTATCCATTAGGCAGATAACTTTTGTACATATGGGTGTAATTGCTGCGTTTATACCTGTGCTCAAGAAAAAGCTTTTTGTAGCACTTCGCTAGTATTTCTTTTGTGAAAATGGTTGAAAACATCTTGAATTTATATGCTGTGGCATAACTTAATCAAACAATAATTTAGGAATTTATTAGGTGAATGATATATAATTATTACACAAGCAGGATTCTCTATGTAGTATTCAAGGTTCTAAAAATGATATGTACTATTTAAGGTTCTAAAATAAGGGCTATTAATTTCGTTTTGCCATTTTGCTTTGATTCACTTTTCGAACTGTTGCAACCAAATATTACCGCACTGTATTATGTTTAAAGAAATTAAATAATAAAGATTCTGCATAAATGTATATAGTCGTATGTTTCTTGCACTGTTAAAAAACGACAGTACCTACAGCCATCAAATTTTAAATAGCCCGAATTCTGAATTTCGTATTTGTTTCATTATCTGTTTCACATTTCGTAATAATTTAACGAATATTTGATGAAAACTCAACAATTTCAAAGTGAGGAATGGTAACACTGTACGAAAAAAAAATTATCTCCAGCGCTCGAGACTGCGTACCGGAAATTCGAAAGCTATGCTCATTTTAAAATTATTTTGCGATACTGCTGTTGAATTGAATTTTATGGTTTAAGTGCGAAGAACATGATAATTAATACTAAATAAAGGTAACACGCAAAACGTTAAAAAACGCCCCTTTGGGCGTAATGTAAAATCTGAAAGTTTTTTTTTTTTTTTTTTTTTTTTTTTTTCGGATTTGATTCCGAGCAACGAAAACAGAGAGAATAATTACTCTGTTTGCTGCTTAATTAGGTGAATTTTAAAAAATTTCAACTTTCTAAATTATAGTGCACTAAATAACTTTCCTGAGAATGAGTTATAAAGTGAATATTGGAAAAAAATTGGTATGTAATTTGTAGCCAATTCGCTTTCGATATTCTAGATTAAAAAAAACTTTTATTACATTTTCTGATGATAGAGGGCAGCACTGCCATTGCGAATTCCCATAGGGTGGTTGGGGTATATATGTTTCATTTATTGTGAAAAACCTTAATGTTTCTACTTTTACATAAAATATTTATTTATTTTCGGGTTTTTATTCTTTCCTTCCTTCTAGTTATTACTCTTTCCACCCGAAAGATTTTGACTCTGAATCCTGGCACTTGGAGCATTTTCAATTATCTTATGATTTCATAAAATTGTTTACGTTAATTTAAAATTTCTGAAAATATATTTATTTTTGAGGATAAAAGATGATCAAAGATGGACATCCTAGCAAAGGAAAGAGAACGCTTTATCTCTGTTATAAATATTAATATATAGTAATTTCTCCCGTTAATAATGTGAATACGTAAATTTTTATATAAACATGTATCATTCTAATTTACGATTTAATTTTATAAGTAGCAATTTTCGCATTTTGTCAAACTATTATTTATTTACAGAGCCGATCATTTAATAAAATAATTAATTCTATTTATTTGGCCGTTTCGGAAATTATTTATTTTAACAAACTTTAGAATTTAACTGATCTTTGTGGGAAGAGAGGATTTTTATCTTCAAAATTCAATAATGAAATGCATGTAAAATCAAGAAGGCAGGAAATAAATTAAAATTATTTGTTCAAGTCTTATTTGAATTAGAAATCGTTTATCTTTTGACATGTTTCGACACCTGAGTTTGATTCTGTCATAAAATTTGGGATTTTGTTTACTTAGTCCTGTAGTATCGACTACTAACTGTTTCATTTTTATTTCTTGTTTTCAATACACTAATCGACCGAAATGGCTGAACACTTAGTTCACATTCCAGTGAACAGGCTGGTTGAATGGGTGTTTTCGCATTTTTATTTGTGTGTATAGTGTCAGTTTTCCTTAGAAAGTTCTCCACGAAGGCATTTTTTCCCTCATGCAAATTACATGTTTTAATTTTATAGGCTTTCAGTAGCCAAAATAATCTAATCCAATTATTTCTAATTTTTGCCTATTATTTTTTTTTTTAATTTTCGAAACAAAATTATTTTCTTGTTTTCTTACACTTTTATACTGAAAAAATTCCAAGTAGTGAAGAAATGTTTTTATTTATGAAAGTACTTTTAAATACGATGAAAATAAAATTAATAATTGTTTGCAAATATTTTCCTTAAAGGCTAAAAATTAAGAATTGGAAGTGTTAGCAGCTAAGTATTTTGGATTATTTAATTACGGCAGAGCATTCGAGGGTTATCTGCCTGAGAGGAAGCATGCCTTCGTGGAGGACTTTCTAAGGAAACTGGCTAATATACACGTTGCACACGGCGGAAACCACGAAAGCACCCATGCTCCCAGCCCGCTGGGGGGGGGGAATTATGTTACTGACTTGTATGAGCCAAAGAAGAACTAAAAATCGTATTTCACTTTTCGGTTTCGATAACTTGTTCCTTAGTATTGTGTTGACGCTACTTTTCCTAAATGTGATAACCAGCTACTAATGAGCGTCTTTATTCATTGAATGATTAGTTTTCTTATTTTCCTTGTCGTGTTATTTATCTTCCAAGAAAAAAGAAGCAAAATTGAAGAGAAAGTAACATCTGAAAAATATGGCAATAATATACACGCAATTTTTTATGATAAGTTAAATATTTTCTTTTTATCAGTAGAATACTTACAGCGGTGTAAAAACTTGTAATTAAGATGTAACAAAAAAGAATCTCGAAACTGGTTTAAAATGTTCCTTTATGCATTTTCATCGTTCTCTACCCCTTTCAATTTACTTGAGTCATTATCGACTTAAACGACTTAATAAAACCACAATTAAAAATATCAATAAATACAATATATACATTCATTTAAGCATAAAATAATTTAATCCTTCACATGCAGTCTAATAGACTAACACCAAACAGGTCTTGATAATTTCTGATTGATGATTAGAGGATTATTTTTATTATTAAGACTGGGATTATGGTGACGGTATTCGCCAAGGTGAAGGAAGCTTTCGCATGGCTTTTGGCGGGAACTGGCTCGTATCTATGTTACGCATGGAAAAAACCATTAAAACTCCCATGTAGAAAGCCCATTCGACGGGATTTGAACCCGATTCGAATTACCAGTGTTTAGCGACTAACCACTTCTGTGCCAGAATGCTTAGATATTGGCGAAATAATTTTCAGTTTCTTCAAAGAGGTTGCAAATTAATTTGTAAATAAAAGACCGTTGTGATTTATCAAGGATGAAAACAGTTTCTTACTAATAAAAATTTAACATTTTCACAGCTGTAAGACTGTTTGTCGAAAGCAAAAGATCCTAAAATACTTGAAGTGAAACTTCATTCAGTTTTATAGATCTTTTATAACACTGTCAAAATTATTTTGAAACTCTCAGTCAACTCTAGAAAAGAATAATGAAAGAAAAAGAGACATATACCTATAAAGACTCAACAGGTTATGAGCAACTATTGGCACAATATGTTACAACACAATATATTGCTACGGAATTTTACGATTAACATTACGCTTTTTTATTAATGCAAGCAATAGTGAAAACGTATGAGAGTTTAGAAATCAGTCCTAAAACGAAAGTATTTCATTTTATGGCTTCATTCTTCCCTTAATTATACGTAGATTCCCCCCCCCCAAAAAAAAAGGTCACAAGTACCATTCGAAAAGTAATTATTGTGGAGGCAATACTTTTTTCCCAAAGTATAGACGGATGGCGCTAGTTCTTTAGCAGCGGTTGTTGTGAGGGTAAGTAGGGTAAGTAGAGTAAGTTCGCAGATGCGTCAGAACTATTGAAATGGCAAGTCGTTTTGAAAAGTGGTCTCGCTTGGAGGTGCTAGCCATGATTCGTTATCCTGATGGAGTACCTGGAACGTGGCCATACCGTTACTGTCAAACGTTATTGTGCCACTTTAACAAGGCTATCTGAAGCTATCCGACTCAAGAGTCCTGGTATGTTTAGTAATGGTTTCATCCTCCTGCATAACAACGCCCGGCACAAAACTACTTACCAAACTCAAGAATTACTGTAAAAACAGGACTCTGACTCCCCCCCCCATATAGCCCAAATTTAATTTCCTTTTTCCGAAACTGAAGGAAAATTTATCTGGAATGAGGTTCTCTTCAGACAGTGATGTGAAACAGCTACCGAGAACCAGAGCAATGGGTAGAGATGTGATTTCTACCAAGCCGGGTTAAGCAATTTGGGCCTGCATTCAGATAAATGCCTAAATACACACCTGGCCAATGAATTAGAAACATTTGAAATTTTCATTTGAATGCGTGTTAGGGATGGAGTATGTAAATCTTTTTTTTTTTTTTTATGACGTGAGTTACAAGTCGTTAGAATGCTAGTATTAATAAGGCGTAAGTGTGCTTTTCACGATGAAAGAAGTAAAATAGGGAAAACGACAAATGAGATTTCATCATTTGACAAAAGGCTTATTGTTGATGCCCGTTTAGCAGGGGCCTCGATTTCGAAGACAGCAGATCTTACTGGGTTCTCAAAAACAGCCATATCAAAGGTTTTCAAAAGTTGGAATCAGAACCCACAGTCCTTCTCTAGAACACGTAACTGCGGCTCGAGCACAGTTTTCCAAGAGAGTGATTGGCGTCGTCACCGACGAATTGTACGGCAGAACAGAGATTCTACTGTGTCTCACTTGACACAGATCATCAATCAAGGCTCTTCCCAACAGCTTTCAGCTCAAACCATGTGTAGAGAATTGCAGAGGCTAGGAATGCATAGTCGGGTGCCTGGGAGAAAACCGCTTATTTCTGCGGGCATGCAAGAATTCGTTTGCAGTGGTGTCGAGAAAGAAGTCACTGGACATCTTAGGATTGAAAACGGGTAATGTGGTTGGATGAATCACGCTACACCTTATTTTACGCTGATGGAAGACGTCGAATTTGGCGAAAACCTCATGAAGCCATGGATCCATCTTGCCTTACTCTCACTGTGCAAGAGTCTGGTGGGAGTACCATGATATGGGGGGGGTGTTCCGCTGACAAGAAAGTAATGCACTGGTGTTCCCCGAGGGTAAACAAACAGGCATGGAGTACCTAGATATACTGACAGATCAAGTGCACCGTGCAATGTTGCATTTTTACTCTGATGGCGAATGATACATCATGGACGATAATGCAATTATACATCGTGCCAGAAGTGTTCAAAATTGGTTCGCTGAACATCAGTCTGACTTCCAACACCTTCCGTGGCAACTGCATAGCCCAGATCTTACCCCCATAGAAAATGTGTAGGATATGGTGGAGAGACGACTCCTCTTCCATCTAATTTACAAGATCTAAAAAGTTGCATAGCCAATGCATGGTATTCTCTGGACGTAAATATACTCCAGAAGCACGTAGATTCGATGCCCAGACGAATTAAAGCAGTTAACCGTGCAAAAGTTGGTCCAATAAAATATTGATCTTGGATTCATAATTCATTGGCCAGTGTGTGTATATATCTAGAAAAATGATAGGCAAATATGCCTGTTAATTCCCTTTTGTATTTTCTATTCACTGTTAATAAACAATTTTTTATTACCCTTGCAACCTTTTTTTTTTCCTCTCTTGTACTTATGATGTAAAGGTTAAAAATATTAATGGAAATGGTTTATTTTGTTATAGTGATTAAACTCTTGTACTTCCAATGGTACAGAAAATACAGATCTTAGTGCTACATAGATTAAGAAAAGCTACACTTTTAGCATGGCCCTTAAAACTCCTCGGATATTTGAACGAAATTTAAAAAAACATCCGATAGACATGTTTTTATATTAAAAAGTATAAAAAGTAATATTTTCCTGAGAGCTACGTCTTGCATGTATTAAAAAGCTAATTTATACAAATAATCATTTTTAGCTTAAAAGATCATAATATTTGTATCGAAACCAATTCCAATACACAATACATATTATATTAATCTTGCTTAAAATATAATCAGGCTTTGAAAGGAATTGACAGGGATTAACCACTCTAAGAACCAAAAACATGCATCACGAGACAAGAAGGAAAATAATAAATAATAATTGCTTGAACACCAAACAACATCAAAATTTGCAGAACCATAAGCCCTTGAAAATACCTTCAGTGTGATCCCGTTTCAAAATTTTAAAACTGCAGGATATCGTTTGACTTACAGTTTTAGGTAACTAACTACCTTTGACCCCCGTTTTGCTAAAAAAAATCGAAAAGTTTGATGTATTATCCTTTGTTATTGTAATTTTTTAAAGATAATTTCTTAAGATGTATAGGAAAAAGTTTATTCTTAAAAAATTGCCTTAGTTATATGAAAATATTGCATTATTTTTTAAATACTTTTACGATTTCTTTGATAATGAGATTCCGGTATGAAATTTAAGTCTGAAAATGATAAATTACTATTATTCCCAAACGATATCCTTATTGATGCAATAAATTAACTTTAATAATTGCTTTTTATAGGATTTCTTATCTGTTCAAGGACTCTCGAAGCTAAATGAAAAGGAAACAGTAAAACTTTCAGAAATCCGATTGACTTAAAAACTTAAATTAATTCTATCAATCCATTAGGAAAAAGTATCCCCCCCCCCACATTCATATTAAAAATTTTTTTTAAATCTTTATTCAACCGAAACTTCTGAATTGCAGTCAAGTCTCGTTATAGGTATTTCAGTACCTAATTTTAACTGAGTTTTAATTTAATTGCATTTACAAAAATTTTCTGTACCTACATATAACATTTATACAGGCTGTTTCAAAATAGTTGCACCATTAAATATTGCTAGAAGGTTTGATCATAAATCATGAATTCAGTTTAAAAAAAAATGGATCAAATTTAGTACGCTTTCAAATTATGATTGCTTTGATTACGTGGTACATTTCGGTAAAAAATTAAATTAAATTAAATTAAATTAGCTTTATTTTAAAAGTAAGCTTCAGTTAATATATTACTTCTCATATTGAAGAATTAAAAAAAAATCTGTTTTATTGCATTCAAAACTAGAAAAGGAAAAATTGTTCATCTTACATGTCAAGATTATATATCAATATTATACTTGACCGTTTCGTTATTTGGGTAGAAGTGGCGAAAAACTTCCACTGTTATTTTAGATGGAATTTTTCTAACTTTGCATTAGATCAAAGTGTGAAATTTTGTAAAAGATGCAAATTTTAAAGTTTTAGCATTGCACAATTCTTAGCAATTTGAAATCTCTACTTAGATACTGATTTTTGATTGATAAAAAAACTAATAAATGCTCAAAAATATATACAAGCTATATAAGATATTTCTCCCATCTTCTTGACATGCCTTCGTGGTGTAGTGGTCAGCACGTTCGGCACGTATTCGAGATGTCCGAGGTTCGAGTCCCGGTGAGAGCATTACTCACTTTTCACATCCGCATCTAAAAAATCCCAATGTCCCTACAGTGGCGCCCAAACTAAAAAAAGTGGTACATGATGATTCTTCACCATCAGGATTTGGCGATTGGGTCCCCTAATCTCCAGTCGCCCTTTAAAGGGCGGGTATATAAAGTATTTCTCCCGCCTTATTAGCATGTCTTCATGGTGTAGTGATCAGCACGCTAGGCGCATATTCGAGAGGTCCATGGTTGGAAGTCCCGGCCAGGGCACTGCTCATTTTTCACTTGTCCTGCTTTCAAAAAATACCTAATGTTTCTACAGTGGCGCCCGAACTAAAAAAATGTGGTGGATGCTATTCTCCAACACCAGGATTTGGCGATTGGGTCACCTAATCCCCAGTCACCCTTTTAAAGGGGGCTATGTAAAGTATTTCTTCCGCCTTATTGGCATGTCTTCGTGGTGTAGTATTCAGCACGCTCGTCGCGTTTTTCGAGAGGTCCATGGTTCGAGTCTCGGCGAGGACATTGCTCATTTTTCATCTCTCCTGCTTTCAAAAAATACCTAATGACTGTACAGCTATATATAATATATATGCTCATATAAACTTTTAGGTTCCTGTAGTTTTACTAAAAATTATGTCATCATTCAAAATTATGATAGTCCAAAATCCTGTCTTATTTGTTTTATTAAAGTGGTTCCTAATGCAGAATTCGGTATTTTTATGCATGCAAATATAATCCTAAACTTTTTTAACCTATTGTCAATAGGCATTTTAGAAGTGTATTAAGAATGAAAATTGAATATATATATAGTGAATTGTGATTTTAAAATCCGCAGCCCTTCATCGACATTATGTTAACAAGACTTGACTGTATACTAAAAATGAATTCATTCACACAATAATTAAACATTTTGACCGGAGTTCATTGTTACTAATTAACGTCGAAAATAATTGCAGTATTAAAAAAAAATTTTTGGATTTTTGAAAGTTCTACTTCTTTATTCTGAGGGCATACCTTTTTCAAGGGCCTCGATCTGCTCATTGGCAAACGAGGTTCGATTTCGTTGCAGCTTACGTTTCAGGCGCATGCGCATCTGACTGTCTTCATCAGCTGAAGAGTTGTTTTCTGAATTCCCGTCAGATGTTGCTTCATTACCACCTGAAAAATATAAAATCGGAATCTCATGAAAATTCTAAATTTATTGAAAAATATTTATCTTGTTTATAAAGAAAAATAAAATACTTACAACAAAAATGAAAAATGAAAAATTTAATTGGACAGCTAAAACCGAATATTATTCATCAAAATTCCGTTTGAAATAGATTAACGAATAACTGATTTCCGTGGAATGCAATTTTACATTAAGAAATCTAAACAATTTTTTTTTCTTAAGAGTTAATGAGAATATGATTTGGAAATCTTCTGAAACTAATTCTGTTTAAAATGCAAACACACGAAGAACAAACACGGAGAACCAAGAGTAAAAACAGAGGACGATTACTTGTTAAGAAGTAAGATTTGTGCCATTTCTAAAGGCATTTTCTTTCATTAGGTAAATTAACACTTATTAGATGTAATAAGGTTTGGAAAGTATGCTACATAGACCCTTATAGAATGGAATTAAACTAGTTTAATAAATTGTATTCAAAAAAATAAACTCATTTGAATACTTATATTCTTTTGAATATATCAGATGTTAAAACTAAAATTATTACTTACACTGAAGTTTAAGTTCGAGATTTTTTTTACTATAATCTATGCCTCAATGTTATAAAATTTCTTTTTACTTTTTTTTTTTAATGACCGGACTCTTTATTTAATAGTCATCAGGGTCACTAACTACTATACCGGCCGGGATAATAATTCTAGACTATACGTAGCGAATTTGAAACGACCTCAAGT
The DNA here is from genome assembly GCA_000611955.2 of Stegodyphus mimosarum. Lineage (NCBI taxonomy): Eukaryota > Metazoa > Arthropoda > Arachnida > Araneae > Eresidae > Stegodyphus > Stegodyphus mimosarum. The sequence goes on along the minus strand of KK114136.1, from coordinate 405,759 downwards.
CCAGTAAATATCAAATTCTGAAGAGCAACCCACCCCAAAATTTTTACAATGCATTTGAAGTATTACAACACAGTTACAATACAGCTGAGCTGTAGAATGTAGCACATCTTTGATTCCACTGTTACTACTGTTCGTTTGTTAACAAATAAATTTACGTGGGGGGGGGAGGGATACTTCTTTTAGACAGGTGAAAAAGTGGCTTTTGAGCTTTCTTTAATCACTGCTTAATTTCCTTTAAAATCCAATTGCCGCTTCCTGTTAGTAAGGTTGCTCACTAATTTCAAAATAATATACGCTCTTTCTTTTCATTCAGCGGCCATTTTTATTAATAATATTCTCTGTAAAAAAAAAGTGAAGATTTTGGAATCATTTGGTGCAGGATGTATCATTTAGTTTAGGTAGAAGTATAGGGAACAATCATTTATAGTTCAAGTAAGCATTGTTCTCATCTAGAAACACCAGCACCCGACAGAATTTCAGACGATTTCTGGAGTCCACAAAGGATGAAAACTTAATCCATTCCATACCACCAGCAATTCGTTTGGTATCCAGTCCTTTAAGAATCATTTAGTAGTGATTGTAACTGTCAAAAATATCATCATTTAAAAAGGATGAAGAACTTAGATATCAAGGAAGCTCCATCGATCGTAAAACGTATGCTGAAGAAGACTGAGATGCAAATAATATAGCAATAACACTTTTTTATGATGTTGCAGTAACGGAAAGAAGATAAATTTCATTCACTAGTTTTTTGTCATCATTAATCATAAATCTTCATAAAATTTTACACACTCAGAATTACTTTAAGCCTTTCAGGAAGTAAAAGATAAGTAACTATAATATTCAGAAATGAGTCCCGTGTTGGCAGTTCTATTGCAGATAAAACAGAAAAATGTAGAAAGTTGTATTTTTAGAAAAAAGGTAAAATATTTTCCCTTTCAAAGAAACTTTGTTAAAATTCGCTCTTTGATTTGACTTTCATATGTGTGCGGTTTTCACAAAACTTCTCATCTTATATGTGAAATTTATAGGCGAATATTGCAATGTGCAACAATTTTTGAAGCACGACATCACGCGAAATATTATTTAAATCGATAGTAATACATTTACAGAAAGTTCTTTTCAAATACTTATAATATCTATCTACAAAAGAATGATAATAAATTGAATCATCCCATTTACTACTATTCTTTTATTAATAAAACCAGGTGTTTTATTACTGGTTAGGGTTAAACTATTCTTATAATAAAACAAGGCACATAAATCATCTTTTAAAACATAGTTGGCAATTTTAGAAAATAAAAAACAAGAGTATTAAGATATTTCTCTCGCTTTCTTAGCATGCTTTGGTGGTGTAACGGTCAGCACGCTCGGCGCTTATTCGAGAAGTGTGAGGTTCAAGTCCCGGCGAGGGCATTGATTGGAGATTGGGTCACCTAATCCCCAGTTGCCCTTTAAAAGGGTGGAGTATATTTCTCCGGCCTTCTTAGCATGCCTTGGTGGTGTAATGGTCAGCACGCTCGGCGCGTATTCGAGAGGTCCAAGGTTCGAGTCCCGGAGAAGACATTGCTCCTTTTTCATGTCTCTTGCTTCGGGATGGTCAAATGTCTCTACAGCGTAGCTGATGAAATTGATTTGCATACATTTCTAATGTGTCTTCTAAAGTGAGTTTATTTTAATTCTTGCAGTCATCTTCACGCAGAATCTTCTGTATTAAACTAAATTTCCCCTAAAATTTAGCGCTTTATACTTCTGAAAGTATGTGTTATATAATCTCCTAAATACTGTATGTAATGTGTTGAGCCTACACCGACTGCCCTAAAGTGCCAATACTTTACATTGCTTAAAGTGAATCATTATGACACGTCTTTCCAACTGCAATTTTTATAAACTATTTTCGCCTACATGATTTTCTAATCAAAAATATGTTATCGCAGTTTCCGCTCACACACATAGCTAATGACAAATTTTAAGGAAATGATTCTGCATAATATTAATAAAATTTAAATATACTTTCAAAAATTTAATTACCAGCATTAAGTTTTTATATTGATCAGCAATTTTAAGCATTGCAAAAATTTTCTTAGAAAAGTGATAACTCGTTCTGTTCATTGTGTTAAAATTTCTGTATGAATTGGAAATAATTTTCCACTTTCCATGTCTAATTTAGCACAAATGATAAAATACAGCACTATGATGATAGGCTGAAGAAAATAGCTTGAGTTTATAACAATTGTAACATAAATATATAAATATATCAAATCCGTTCTGACATTTCATCTTAATTTTAAATCTCTGTCACTTTTTCGTCACAAATCTCTTACAAATCGCTATCACTTTTTCATTTGCATTCAACGCGAATTTTATACATAATGCACATTATTTCTGCATAGTGTAAAGAGAACAAAAGAAAACTCTTTTGACTTTAGAAGGTTTTCTTTAATAAAGAAGAATAAGTTATATCTGCCTGGTTGAATATCTTTGCTTTGAAATTTTTTATGTTCCAAAAAGGACACATACACAACAGAAAAAATATCCTGCAAAGGATGAACATGTTACCTCCCTAATTATATCCCCGAAACTTGTTTCGTATCACCGGATGTATTCTGTTCTAAAAGATGCGGGGAAAAGATCACTCAAAAGTGGGTGCCGACATTACATGGACATTTTATTCATAACTCCTTCTCTTTGTCTAGAAAGATTGAAAAGAATGATGTGCTCATGGCAGTCAAGACGCTATTGCAAAATGGAAAGGAATGCTATGATTACCATGGCTCTTTGCAGGGTGTAAATGATGACATGTAAAAAATTGTAGTTGTTTGGAACAAATTATTTGTTATCAAACACAAAACTGTGGAGTAGAAGACGAGCTTTTGAACGTCGCATTTGTTCTAGGGATACTGAAAAAAAGGCCAGAATATGTTTTCTTATATTAAGGCATTTCAGAATTCTTTTTCGATATACTAATTTTCTCATTCAGTTTTAGAGTCAGATCATTTCTGTACTGGATTGGATTGGATTATTCATTTAAGACAAAGCTCATGCCCATGCCCTTTACAGAAACTTTACAGAAAACTCTGGTGTTTCTCTTTTGAATGCTTAAATCTTTACAGAAAACTCGAATGCTATCATTCAGTGTTCAAAAGAGGACACATGTCTGTAACGTGAATAATTGTTCAAGTCATCAAATCACCAAAAATATTTTGCGGGAATTTATACAAACTTTTTACAATTCTGAAGTTAAATATAATATCTGTCATCCTTGATAGTTTGAAAATCGATATTTAATAACATGATAAATAGAAAATGGAAAAAATTAATAAGTTAAGTGAAAATATAATAAATTAAAGGAAACAACACGAAACATGTTGAACAATTTCAGAAAAATTTATTTAAAATGTTTCTCGGCAAAATTTATTACTGATTAAAAGATAAAATAATAATAATAATAATAATAATAAAAGCTGTAAAATTAGCTGCAATTCGGGAAACGTTTCTGTTAGTTTTGCTGTGAGCTCAACATATATTCAACATTCAATAAAAATAGATAATTTGATTGTTATTTTTCAGATTTTCATCATCCGTCTAACTTTTCTTAATCTGCGCATGTTTTTTCACTGTCACATATGACAGTTCAAGAATCTGCTTTATCAAAATGAGTATTCTTGTTCGCCATTAAAAGAATACCGACCCAGTTTAAACTTTCAGTTGGAAGACTAATTAGTAGAAGAAGGTAACCCATCGAAGACTCAAAGCTGACAGCAAAAACATACTAATAAAAAAACTTTTTAAAAAAATCTGAAAGCTTTCAGATATATTTCATATTTCAGATATTTTTATATTATGCCCAAAGGAGCGCTTTTTTAACGCTATGTGTGTTACGTTTATTTATTAGATATCATGTTCTTCGCTCTTAAACCATATAATTCAATTCCACAGCAATATTACGAAATATTTAAAAGAGCATTTCTTTAGAATATCGGATACACAGTCTCGCGCCCTGAAGATAATTTTTTTTTTCGCGTACAATGTTGCCGTTGCTCGCTTTGGAATCGTTCAGTTTCGTAATCAAAAACTCATAAATGCTTTAGAAAATATGAAATAGATAATGAAACAAATTCCAAATTTGGGCTTCCAGATGCCCACATTCGGGTGGAAACGTACGTTATTCAAAATTTGATGGCTCTAGATACCGTTTTTTTATCACAGTGCGAGAAACATACGTATATTCATGCAGATTCTTCATTATTTAATTTCTTTAAATATAATACAGGGCTCTAATATTTGGTGGCAACAATTTAAAAAGTGATTCGCCGTTTATAGTGAATCAACACAAAATGCCAAAACGAAATTAATAGCCCTTTTGGGCAATTGCCCCTCTGGGCTAAAAATTAATGTATTTCCTCGATTTTAGTACTGTTTTCGAACTTTTTCACTAAAATTTATTGCAGATTAATTAATTCACTCAATTTTTTTTTTAAACTTTTGTACGGTTACTTGGCTTTAAATCTTTTTGGGCATGAATATATTTCACCCATTTTTCACAAAAACTTTTAAAACAATGACCTTATAAGCTACGGAAAGGCTTTATTGCAAGCAAACGCATACATCTGATGTGCCATTCCAGTAGATTTTACAGCTGCTACATTTCGAAAGGATTAAAAACGTAAATTTTGACTATTTAGTGTTTTAAGTGTTGTACTTAAAAATGTTGTGAGTATACTTCATTTTCAATAGTTCTTATCCTTTTTACAGAATGATACAAAGCTAATGAATGCTATACCATTTAAAGAATTATCAAAGATAGAAATAACATATAGAGATGATTCGTGTGACTCAATTGCTTCCTGATATAAGTCGTCATACGCTTTGCGAAAATGATACAAACAGTTAATAGATTAGCTATAAAAAAATTTAAAGTGCTTATCTAGTGCTTATTACATTAATTATTATTAAAGTGCTTATTACATTAATTTCCGAAAACCTGTTAAGTACAGAAGACACATTTCAAACTAATTGCGAGGTTGCCATTATAAACTACGTTATACAGAAAATATTTCATTCTGTGGCCCGAGTAAAATTAAAAACCTCAAAAAGTCTGAAAAATCAAGAAGGGGAAAAAGAACTGTATCTTCTTATATCTGCATTCGTCTTCAAACGTAAAGCTATAAAGTCAACAATGCATACAAAAATTTTATAAGTATTTTTTTGGCTACATGTTGTCTCTTTTACAGAATAGTCTAGTTATTCAGTTTGCTGCTTAACTTTTGAACACCAATACCAGTGTATGTTTTGTAAGAATCGGTTTTGTGTTACGATTGTACCTCATAAGTGATGTATGTTTTATGCAACTTGTAACCTGTGCATAGCTTTATATTATTACTAAGGTATTACTGTCAGATGAATGTGCTACGACAACACTATTTTATTCACATCCATATCAAATGCACGGAATTTCTAATCTGCCATAAGTTAAACTCTTTAGAAGCCATTTTTATACCACTATATTTATATACATACACCCCTAAGTGGGATACCCCAACACAGTGAAAGCATTAAAAGATGTTAGTATGTTAATAAATATATTTTTACGAATTTTGTACATAGATTGATAATTTTAGTGAAATTATTGTATTTTTCTGTATAATGTAACATGGGTTAGGTTAGGTTAGGTTATTCAATTATGGCCAAGCATACGAGGGCTATCTGCCTAAAGGGAGGGATGCCTTCGTGGAGGACTTTCTAAGGGAAACTGGCTCGTATACACGTTACACATGGGGAAAACCACGAAAACGCCTATGCAGCCAGCCCGTTCGTGGTATTGGAACCAAAGAATATGTACTGTTAAGAAGGAAAACTTCGCAGAAGCAGAAGTGGCTCCCTTCCAACGAAAAGGGAAACAACTGCGCATGCGTGAACTATCTGTCGCCAAAAAGCTCCAAAGCTCGAAGCTGAATGTCGAAGTTGGTTTGGACAGGTTCGACCGTTACGTTTAGCAAGAGTTTAAGCAAAGAATAGGTTCTTTGGTTTCAAGTAGCGATATGGACAATGGAAGTTCAACAGCCAGTGAAAGTGAAACTTCACCTAATATTTCATCATTTCCGAGTTTAAATTATCGCGACAAGTCAAAGAACGATTCATCTTAGCCCATGTTCCTCAATTTCCTATACACGTCGCGGAGGGGGAAAATGTCGGCTAGGTACTAAAGAACCGGCACATCACAGAGGGGAAATTCTCGCGAACAGATTCCATCGCCAAATCCTTTGGCGAATGTTCCCTTTTCTTTGTAGCGGCGTTGCAGACAAAGTGGTTTACATTACGTCTATGGAGCCTTTCCTTCTTTACATAGAGGTTCTTTGTTCGAACCTCGGACCCAACTACCAGTGTTCAGCGTCTTTACCGCTCGGCCGCTGGTGGGCTAATGTAACATGAAAATTTAGAGATACGATGCTGTGCCGGAAGATAAGAATACAAGGACAAATCTATTTAACATTGAGTAAATGGCTATATCGTTAATTTGGCGAGATATCACCAAGTTGGCAAAGGTTTTGACGCTTATTTTGTAGTCAAATTTGGCGAGAAATAGCGAACAGTCGCCAAACTTTTCGACACTTTCGCCCAGTCCCTACATCCCTGTAATAGATATTGTAACTGAATAACTGTATTTGATTTCATATGTAACTGTATCCGTACCCGGCCCTCATATGCCTTCCAATAATTTCGAGAAGTACTAGACATTTCTCGGCTGCCTAGTGAAAACTGTATAAGGCCAGAGAAAGCATCTGCTCTCAGTTGTTAGTTCAGCGTGAGTTCGGAGTGCTGAGATATGTCCGGGTAGTCATTTGAAATGTAACTACTGATTGTACTGTGTAATACTGTAAAGAGTTGTGCGACTATTTTGGCGGAAAGTTGCAGAATTCTGAAGTGTTTCATTTGATAAAATAAGTTTTATTAAATTGTCATGGGACCTGTGTGCCTTCAATCTATTATGAACCCGTACACACGAAACAATATTTTCTAATGTAACTTAACTAGATTAACAAACTTACGAATTGCATGTAAAACACATAACACATAGTAATATTCAAATCAATGAGTCAGCTATTAAAGAAAAATACTTTTTTATATCAGTTGTCTTTCGCTGTCCTTAGGCATTGGGATATAGTCTACTAAAAGCTCTGAAATGTTAGTGTTAGGACCTGAAGCAAAACCATTTTATTTTATCATCATGCTTGCTTCTCTCTCTCCTCCCCGACTCTGAAACGATTCTCATTTCACTCACTTCGACACCCCTACTCTATTTCCATTTTAACTCTATCATGTCTTCCACTTGATCAGACACCGACTTTACAAGACGACCAACGTGTAACGCTTTTGTGTCACTCCAACCCCCAGGTCATGTTGTTTACGAAATTTTTCTCCAAATCCGCAGAAATCTTCGTGCGATCTCTACCCAATAATCCTGTTTACTACCATCTCTAAATTCACATCCCCACTTCTCCCCGGAGCTTTTTCAGCTTTTATATTCTAAGGTGTGGGGTATTTCAGCCATTGGTTATGCTATTTCGGCGGTGCTTTTCCTTCGTTTTTTTTTTATTCATGAACATAAAATGGTGCATGGGCTCATAATACGTAAGGCGTCAGTGGTAGTTGGATATGCGCGCTCTTTTTGACGGGTCTTTGTTATGAATGTGCCGCGGAAAAGACCAACTAGCGTTGATATGGACTCCCTTTAGTCGGATTATTTTGATTTTTTAATCTTTCCGTGTAATAAGGTCGAGTGAAATTTCCAAATTTCTCACGTGTTGAATGTTGGCCCAGTGACTTGGCAGAGTTGTCAAGTCCAAGGGAGTTTGACCTGAATTTCTTCTTTAAAAAACTGCCTCTTAAATTTGACATATAGATTCCCATAGGTGATGAACACTTCAGGACGTTTATAAGCAGTGTAACGATGAAAATAATAATGCTAGAATTTTCTAACTTTGATGGATATCAGAATCCTGGATCACTGGTGAGCTTCACCAGTTTCTGTAGAATATCAGGTGTATTAATGGTACGAATATAAAAAAAAATCTAATGGAAATACCACATGACTTCCTTTTACGGCCTATTAAATTAAACACGTTTTTTACTGCACTTTATTTGAACTTATTTCCTCGAATTATTCTAATTTAACTAACCGATTCCTCAAGGCAAGTTGAAAATGACATCAAAAATTGCAAAATTTGAAGTTAAATATCCTGTCAATTTTTGTCGTTCCGGCGTCATAATAATTTCTTATAATTTTATTTTCTCATAACGAGTATAAAACTTTCCCAAATATAAATATAGCACCCGAAAACCCTCATCAAACGCAAACGCTAAGTTTCGTTATTTGTCGATTTTTTTTTTTTTTTTTTTTTTTTTTTTTTTTTTTCATTTTTTTTTTTTTTTTTCTTAATTTGACATTGCCAAAACCCGAATATTTTCGTCATTTGAAACACTTCTGCGGTTAGAAGCGTATGGCTATCATAAACGATTGAGGATATATATAAAAGCAGATTGCCGATTTCATTAGAAAAGGGAGGTGCATAAATAGATGTTACAGTAGTTCCATATACAAAATTTCAATGTTCGACGATTAATCGTTTCTGAGTTATGCGAGATACACACATATCTACGTACAGACGTCAAAAAAATTCCTTTTGAATCTATTTTATAATCCGTTTTCGAAAAAAAAAGTCCTTTATTCTGTGCATACATACACACACCGCGCAAAAATTAGTCAAAATGGATATTTCCGTTGAAATCTGAAACCCGAAAGTTTTCACGATTGCAATAATTCCTTTATTTCGTACCCTTGTACATAGAAGTAAAGAGTGAGTTCAAAAGTTGAGCGTGTATGCTAAATCATAGTAAAAAGGTAAAAAAAAAAAAAAAAATGTTTGCTATGTTACAGTACTGCTCAGCATCGAAACATTGTGCAATATACAATTGCTGTTTAACAAACGGAAGTGGAACTTCTTTAGAATATAAAATATTTACACAAGAAATCTTGCACGGATATATGTGCTCAGTATTGTTTTCACTGCAAAGCTTCTGTCAGTTGTAAGAAAAATACTGTATCACACTTGCAGTCTCACCATGGATAATGCATAAACTTGGTTAGTTAGGGCTTGGATAATGCCGTTTCTTCTTCACCAATAAATTAGAAGCCAATTGTATAATAAGTACAATTGGCATATAGTAAACAATACAATACTGTACAATTGTATAATAAGTATAATAATGAACACACCATTAAGTGTGTCGAAGCGGGAAATATAAAAAATATACAGTGGCCCTGTCTGGATTCGAACTGGAGACCCAATCGCCAAAATGGGGTGAAAAATTATCTTTCACACTTCCCCGCCCAGTTCGAGCGCCTCTGTAGAGTCATTAGAAATTTTTCGAAGCCGGTAAACATGAAGAATCAGCGATGTTCTTATCGGAATTCGAACTGCAGATCTTCCGAGTTGCTAGCAGAGCGTGCTTCCAATTATATTTCGAAAGCACGCAGTGTGGAAAGAAATAATACCTTGAAATACACGGTGAATAATTTTTCGAATAAACCTCTTGGTTAATTATTGCATTATATAAGCATGTATATTTCAGCATGTAAATCAGTAGCCGTCAAACAGTGTTCCATTTTATTATGGTGGTATTCCAAGTAATTTTTCTAAAAATTTCACAAGTCAGAATCAAAATTAGGAATATTTTTTAATTACATATAAATTACAAAATAAAAACTCTAGAACAATTTAATAATATTTCTTTTCTATTGTTACTGTTAGGTATAAGATTAAGAAAATTTGTTCTAATGAGTAAAATTGTAATTAAAAAATCTGATGTGTACACCACAACGACTTCCTTGTACGGAATATTAAATTATACGCATTTTACAATTCATTTAAACTTATTGGATTGAATTAAATCTACTTCGTCGATAGCGCATAAACCACAATAGAATAAATTCACTCTTTGAAATTGACTGTATCTGTTTACCATAGCGACACTCTGGCGCTAGGTTCACATAACAATGTTACATCTCATTCATTTTATAACTCAAAATGCACAAAATTATGTATTTCATCTGAAGAATTATCTAATCGTTGCCACATGTTCTGTTCAAATACTATGATAAATCTAAAACGATGTATAAAAGAAATTAAACAAACAAACAAACAAAAGAAACAGTTTTTCACAAACGATTCAGTATTTCTGATTCAATTAATTCAGTTCTCACTTCGCGACAAGGCAAAAATACATAAAAACTCAAAATATCTATATTAAAAATTACGAAGTAAATCTTAAACACCTATTTTCTGGAATAAATTCCAGAATGGATTAAGCATGATTTAATTCGCAATAATAAATCTTTGTTGTTGCGGAGTTTAATTTCTATAGATTGGCAACAAATCCACTATTCTGCTAAGCTTCAAATTTAAACAAATATGGCTGCGATCGGAAAAATGATGAGATTTAGCCTCACTTAAACAACTTTTAAATTGTTAATAACTCTACAAATCTTGCATGCAGATTTACTAAAGGCATAAAAACCTTAACCGTTAGATAAGAACAACATAATTCAATCATTTTTAAAGCAAAAAATGTACAATTTACCAACGTATAAGAATAAAAAAAATTAAGCGCACTGAGCCGAGTAACAGAGTGGATATATTTATATACTTTCGGTGCGGCCGATTGCAACCGAAATAGGAGGTGCACATTTACATGGTATAGCAATCCTATATACAAAATTTCAATGTTCTGAGACTATTCGTTTTTGAGTTATGCGAGATACATACATACATACTTACGTACGTACGCACAGACGCCACGAAAAAATCTCTTCACAATCCATTTTAAATCAGTTTTATAATTTTTTGGGAGTAAAAAAGTCCTTTATTCAGTCCTTACGTTCAAATATCAAGCAAAAGCATCATTAAATTGCATTCGATAGCGGTCAAAATGGATATTTTTTTTGACATATTATACCGGAAATTTTTCGAAATTACGATACTTTGTTTTTACTTCGTACAAAGAAGTAAAAATGATTTTCTTTTCATTTTTTAAGCGAAGAATAGAAAATTATGGATATATTTTCAATCTTTTTCATCAAAATTTTCCTCTGAGTAAATAAAACTGGCATTACTGGCGATGAAGTTTTTATTTTAAATTGACTTTAAATTAGTCGAAATCAAAAAATTATTATGGTATAAAATATAGCAATTTATTACAGCGAGGAAGTTGCATATAAATATTTTCTTCACATAGCTGTTTTTGATTCCTTTGATCGATTAAATCTTCGGGTTAATTCCACTTAAAGCCAAGAAATAAAATAGGATGAAAAGATGAACGAATACCGAAGATAAAATCAGAAGAATAGTCTCAGACAAAAAGACAAGCTGAAAGAGACACTTTTTTAAAAATAAGCTCCGGGTCCACGGTACTTCCAAACTCTTTTACAAAGAGCCTAAAGCAATAACCTTTCTTAAAAGCGCGTAAGAGTGAGAAAGAAAGGTCTAAGCACAGGTCGTGGAAGAAATTCTCGCTTAAATACTACATTGTTACAAGACAGCTCTTCCCAAAGCAGACGGGACATTCAACTATAGCAGGTAGCAAAGGATTACATGTGCTTCTCGGGAATTTTCCTGCATGGTCTTGGGGAGTAGGATGAGGAAGGAAGAGAGAAGAATTTAAAATCCTTCCGATCCGGATGCTGCCCTTGTAGCAAAGACTCTGAATCTTTGTTCTTCGCTTTAACATAGTCTAGCACAGAAAAGCAAAATTTTATCTTCCGGAAGAAAACTTCTTATTCTTTGTCAAAATGGAGGCATTTTTTTTTCAACTAATGTAGGGAGCAAAACACGCTTATCAGAAAAAAGCAATTACCGTATATTCCGGTGTATAACGCGCCCCTCTAATTTCAAACTACATTTTTTTTTATTTTTAGCTATATTCGCTGTATAACGGGCATCCTTTTCTTTATGATGAAATCTGGAAGATAATTGCGCGATATTGTTATCTTTTGAAGTCGTTCATTCGAAGATTTTTCTCAGGCTTTCGAACAATGGTATACTGAATTAATGCTTGAGGGAGTAAATAATTCTGCAAAGAGGGTAGGTTGTATTCAATGCAGGTGTGCACAAGAATGTTATTCTAGGGTTTCGAGAAAAATGGCAATTAATTTCAAATACGAATATACTTCTGACCCGAATGAATTCACAGTATTAGGAGTTAGAGGTTTTTCTCTTTTGCAGTCATCTGAAACCGTAATTTTGAAGTGAACATCAAAAGCTTTGGTAAATCGCATTTGCTTTAATTGAAATACAGTTGATCTAGCATTCCTTTTAGCAGTAAATATGGTTCCTGCCAAATGAAGGAAACATAGTGCTGGTTTCAAATGCAAAGTCATTCACTTTGCGAAAGAAAATGGAAATCGAGCTGCAGCAAGGATGTTCGGTATTGGTTGCATAAGTGAGTGGAAGGAAAATGGTATCGCAATAATTAATATGCCACAGAATTAGTATGATTTACGGAAAGGAGTAGTGAAATGATCTATCCTAGAAGACAGTGTTGCGAATTGGGTCCTAGGAAATCGCCAGAATCGCCAAACAAATTTTTGTATCTTTATTTTTTCTTTATTTTTAAATCTATCATTTTTATATCCAGTGTATAACATACACCCGTAAATTTCAATCTTTTTTTTTTTTTTTTTGAAAGTCCGCTTTATACGACGGAATGTACGGTAGTATTTTTAGTAAATTAATGCTTTGCTAATTTATGTCTTGTATAAAGAATGCCTACACAGTTATTATGTATTAAGGTATACTTTAATTTTATTACAGTTATTTTAACTTAATGCATCTTTCCTATCTTTTCTAGTTTCAACTTACAACTCCCTACCAGAATGAGTTTTTAGAATCGCGTTAAATGCAAATGAGAAGGAGAATGCTATTTAAGTCAAGTTCAACTGACTTCGACAGAAGGAGTGAGGATTCCCGAATAGCGCGAGTTTGCCTTTGGGCTAGGTCTCTCTAAGCTGTTACTACGCTTAGCCGTATTACTTGTCTTTTGATAGTTCGTTGGCTTAGTTAATATTACGGGCCAACTAGTTTAGAACTGTGTTAGCTTCGGCTAAATCTCTTTAGTTAGTCATTACTTAGTTCCTATTTCTACATATTGACTTTAAGCCCAAGTGGAGGCTTTGTTGTAAGCTCAAAGAAAGGGTTGACTGTTAATCTTATTTTGACCAAATAAAGGGTAATTAACTTTTCATGAATTTATTCTGTTCTTGGACTTAAGCGATTATTCGCTTAGCAGTTCACTAAGTTCCTCGACACTTGTCTAACAGAATAAAAGTGAGGAACACTACAATGTATATTTTTAAGTAAATCTTAATAGTCGAAGAATTAACGATACAAAAATCTTCTTTCTATAACCTCAAATTTTAAGGTGAATAGAATAGAAGTGAATTCATATGGAAAAGTTTAAGTAATATTTCCACGAAAAATAAATATTGCATTAATAAATTTATAATATGAGATTCCTTGCTGCTTTCTTCAAGAAAATCCGAACAAAATAAAAATGTTATCTACGAATTACGAAAACATTTTTTTTTATATTTAATATTTTGTTTTGCTGTTAGTGAACATACAGTAAGTATCAATATTATTCACATATAAAGAGTATATGAGCAAGCTGCTTAGACTCTACACAAGTTAATAAATAAGAAATAATACTATGTAAAGCCCTATTATTCATGGATTTTATGTATTTACATAAAAATAAGATTATAACTTAACGCTTCATGGAATATCAGTTTCAACTTCTGCACGGATCATTTGGAAAGAAAGGAGACGCTCATGATTTAAATAGGTGAAAAAAAAAGCGAATAAATCTGAAAAGCTTTATTTTTAAAACCTCAAAGTATTTTTTGGTAAATGTACAATGGGAATCTGATTCCTCAAGATATTTGTTTCACACCTCACAGAACCTATACGGTGGTTTCTTCGAGAGGAAAGAAAAAAAGTGTTCAGAGAATCTTTTTATAAAGATGTCAGAAAACACCATGGAATTGCATATTTACCCTGACGTTCCTTTCGTCGCTCTCCCTCCCCAGTCTTCGTGGAGGGTGCTCTCCGTAGCATGTAATTCGCGATTCCAGAACCTTTCCCCGCTTTTAGTGGTAATTACAATCTCTATTTGCCTCAGCTGCCGCCTGACAATCGCCAAGGCAGCCGCATTGGTGGCCAGCGATGCAAAGGAGCAGGCTTTTAAGGCGTCCTTTGTGGGACGGGCATTAAAAATAGGGGCCCGATTAACACCGTCTCAGATCGTAGCCGACGCGGTTTTTAGAACCCTCAAAAGACGCAAGAGGCATGAAAGAAACCTTTCTGGAATAGTCGAAAAGGAGGTTCTCTTCGTAGTTTTCTCTTTATCGTCCTAGCGTTCTTTATGCCATCCGATCGTGCCTCCTTCTCCAGAAGATAGCCACTGCCCCCCATTTCCACCATGTTTGTTTGCGTGTTGCCACAGAAGAGGCACCTACGATTCTGTGTTAATCCTCTCTTTGAAACACATCATTGAATAGCCTCTGAAAAAAAGAATTTCTCGTGTCTTCTTGGAAGAGTTTGGAAACAAAAGGTACCTACAGGAGCGCTTGCCCGAGGATTAATCGAGATTAAATGGAGTAATTGCTCTCGATTTCGTTTCGAATTTTCTGAACGTTTTCGAATAGACTTGGGTAACATACATTAAGATGGTCTACGATTCCATAGGGATAACTGTTTGACTCTTCTTATCTCTATCCATTGTGCTTTAAAAGCTGCAATGAGAACAGGAAATAATAACATATTACTTTTTATATAATTCTTCTCCACGGTCTTTAAACATTCTAGTGGTTGAGTAAATAAAACCTTTTCAATTAATTTCTGTACAGATGAAGGATGGTTTCAGATTTTAACCTAGACTTCCATGCGCGTAGTTAAAACGGAAGTCAGTTATCATTAGCAGTTTTCCAAGGAAGACAGGACTTCTAGGCAGCCAGAGAGTACCATGTACTTTGCCATAAACAGTTATGGATTTTTCTTAGTCTTTTTCAGCCGTGACCATTTTATGAGATTCAAAATGAAAATTTTAAGAATTTTAAGATTTAGTTTATTAATACAGGTATTTCAATGTATTGACAATAATTTAATAATCAGAATGGACATTTTCTGCTATTCTGCGAATTCTATTACTTTTCTTTTGTTTCATGTTTCTTTTAATACTGACTAAAAATTTCCGAACTAAAAATAGAAATTTTATTTGGACAATTCTCCGGCCAGGGCAATACTTTTATATTATTTTTCATTAAAAGAAATTTGAAATATTTTTCGTTTATTGCATAGTGCATTATTATGCTTGAAAAGACAAAATTTTAATCTCATTGATACTAATTTTCTTAGCAGTCTTGTTTTCAATTTCATTTCTTCCTCGTATTTTTCTTTCAAAATTTTATTATAATTCACGTTTTTGAACAAAATTTTATAACTTAGATTAAATTAAAATTCTCAAACAATTCTCCTTTGATTATATTTATTTTCAGTCAAGAGAGCCTAAACAATTGAAATTTTGCAACGTTAAGAGTTTTTCTTTAGAAAAAAGTATAACAAAAATAAAAGCAAATAATAAATAAAAGTAATAGAAAATATTAAATTTAAAATGAACCAAAATATTAATTTAAGAAAAGAAAAATATATAAAGTGGATTGTATTTCCTTTTCTAAAACAATTACATTGCATAAATAAATAAATAAAAACATTTTAAAAGCAAGAATACACAGAATTCAGTATAGTGGAAAGTTTTAACATAGATCTAAGTATAGTGGAATTAAATATATTTGTTAAATTAAAGAATACCGAAAGTATATGTCATACTATTATAAAACTTGGCGGTTAAGTAAGTAATTTCATTACTAAATTAAATATAATAAGAAAAATGCATATTTTCAAATATAAATAATGTTGATTTAAATTTTAAATAATAATAATATTCAAAAAGTGACTTTTATCAAAATTGTTAGTTTCTGGAGGTGTCTGAAAACTGCATGTTCTGCATGTTTATTTGCATACACTGTTTCTCTACAGTGTGTGCAGATTATTTTCTATTAATATGTTTTCACGCTCTGTTTTGTTTTTATTGACTTACTGTGTTTACTCACGTAATAGTCATATCTTTTTTGCCAATTTTTCAATGCCGGTTATTATACGGAGAAATCTACTAGACAATATCGTACACTTTTGACGATTGTTTCTGCTTCAAGCGGAGGGTGCTACTATTACGCAAGTAAACACGGCAATTAAAAGCTCTTCGCATACTCTTGGTATCTGCTTTTAGCAGAAATCTCCTCTCAATTTAAATTTATTTTTGATTAATTCATGAGTAAATCTTTAGCTTCCTTTCTCATTAAATCATCACTGTGTTTCAAAATAATAGGTTAGTGAATAATAGGTGAGGTTTCAGAGAAGAGTCAACCATGTAGTCAACAGCAACAATGTGTGATTTCTTTCTTTTCAGTCTTGCTTTTTAAACTGCACTCCAATTATTAATTTCTTTTAAGTTTTGACTACAGCAGACGACGCTTAATGTGATCATTCGAATATTGTTATCGAACTGCCGAAGTCCCGCCCATTTTATGCGAAAGCATGAGAATATATCGCTTATCAAGATCAACAATTCGGGTAATATGATCAAAATGCTATAAAATAAATGTTTTAAATTGCAGTAAGGTCGCCAAATAAATCAAAAAAGATTTTTTAAAATGCCAAATGACAGAGAAATCTCGCCAAACAGTTTGATTTTGATTTCAGTTAGCTATTCACATCTCTTCAAAAGTATATTATCAGCAATATTACACGACATTATTTGGTACATATTTTTTCTCCATTTTCCCCCATGAAATTCATAAACGTAATTTTTGTTCTAAATATGATAGTAAAATTATAAATAAAAAAGTAAAAATAATCTGAAAAGTTTTAGTTTTAGCCCCAAAGGGTGTTTGAAAGTATTTTACGCTCTCGCTGAGCTCTCAGTCTAACAGTATAACAGCTCGCAGTCTAACCTTTTTTTAGGGGGGGGGGCTTTTCAGATTTACTTTTAAGCATCATTTCGTTCTCAGTTACGTCATATAGAATTCAACAGCAAAATTGCAAAATTTTTAAAAGCAGTATAGCAGTATACATTTAGGATTCTCGATGCAGCGTTAAGTATTGACATATATTTTTCTGTTCTTTCAGTCTTTTCTCAGTTTGTCATATCAATGTTCAGATTTCTTACTAAGATAGTTTCATAAAACTTTTTTTCCGTCTTTTTATTATTAACGTTTTGTGTGCTTACTTTATTTATTAAATATTACGTTCTTGGCTCTGACGCTACATAAAAATTCGATTCAACGGCAAAATCACAAAATATTTAAAAGCAGCATACCTTCATAAGTTCCGATAGACAGTTTCATGCGCTGGTGACTAAAAGTGATCTTTGTTTCGTACAGTGTTGTCACTGCTCGCTTTGAAATCGTTGAGTTGTTTAATCAAAAATTCATTAAAGTTTTACAAAATAGGAAATAAATAAATAATACAAATTACATAAATTCATTATGTTCATTTTATGAAACTTATATATACATATACCTAAACAATATGCATTCTAAAATGGGCACTAAAAAAGTATGATGTATATATAT
Source organism: Stegodyphus mimosarum (assembly GCA_000611955.2). Classification (NCBI taxonomy): domain Eukaryota; kingdom Metazoa; phylum Arthropoda; class Arachnida; order Araneae; family Eresidae; genus Stegodyphus; species Stegodyphus mimosarum. The sequence goes on along the minus strand of KK114136.1, from coordinate 388,013 downwards.
ATATACAGAGAGAGAGAGAAACTCTTTTTAGTATCCAAAATTCAAATTGGTTAAATTTTTTAAACGTTTTGCATTTTATTCATCATCTATATTAAGTCATCTGTATTCTAACATTGAAATGAATAAAGTCTCAAAATCTTAAGTATGTATACAATAAAATCTCATATTTCTATTTAACTTGTGAGTCTAACTATGCTTAAAAACTATATTGTAATTCTTATTCTTGATTTTCGTAAAACTTAAACTGAAGTATTTTAATAAAACATAATTTCAGTCAACAATTGTGCTCCCATACAATTGGCATATATAATCTTATTTACCTCATAAGTGACTTTTATAAACCAAATAGGATTTTTATAGAATACATAAGCCATTACAAATTATTCAATTTTGTATATTTCTGCAGCATATACGACATTATTAAGGCTTTACTTTGTTTTATCAAATCACAAAATTTATCAATTTTTTTTAATCGAATCAAAATTTCTTACACATTACTATGTAAGAAATTTTGATTCGATAAAAGCTTTATCTAGTATATGCAAATAAATAATTATCAAAGTATTTGTTAACTTTTCTAAATTCATCTAATAGTTTCATCATTAAACCGCTATGACTTACGTAAAATTAATATTACAGTTATTTACTTTCATGTAAGCAAACTTGAAATTCTTCAAAATCTTCACTGCTTATATGCTTTTTGTGGCATGTTAAATTCTATTGCATATTTCTAAATAGATAAGTCTAACTACTCTACTGAATATTCATACACAATCATTTGTGCTGCGAGAAATAGGTAGTATCAATTTGATTCCATGTGACATAAACTTTAAGAAGCGGGAAATATATGATATCCAGTATGTCTAAATTGTCAGTTATGATATGCTTATCTTTGTAAACACTCCAAATTTATCTCGCGATAGGCACAAGTATCTGGATCCCCTGTATCGAGATTCATAATTATATTATAATTACATTGGTTTTTTTTTTTTTTTTTTTTAAAGCAGGGAGGATGAAAAATAGGGGACCCAGTCGACGAATCCCAGCGGTGGAGAATCATAATCCACCACCATTTTAGTTCGGGCGCCACTATAGAGACATTTGGAAGCAGGAGATGTGAAAAATGAGCTATGCCCTCGCCGGAACTCGAACCACGGACCTCTCGAATACGCATCGACGTTCTGAGCACCACGACGAAGGCAGGCGAAGAAGTCGGGAGAAAAACCTTATAACCTTAACAATATGAATTCCTTTAATTGGCCGATATATACTATTATAACTATTCAAAAGTATGTTGAAATTAATTTTATAATAAATTTTATTTAAGAATTTGACAGTTAAATAGCTTTCATTTTCCTTTTTTCTTCATTTGCTACTTCTCTTCGTTTTCATATTCTATCCGACTTAATGCAGTTTTTAAGATTCTATTATATGATTCTTAGAATAATTAGGTACAATGTCTCTTTCCTTATATTACTTTTAGATTTACTGTTGCGTTTTTTCTATTTACTTATCTATTCTATTTACTATTGTATTTCATCTAATTCTTCGTCGTGTTCTTCTTTATATTTTATTTATATTTTTTTATATGTGTGTATGTTGTTTTTACTTGCATATAAAAGTAATTTTAAGTCGTTTCTTTTATAAGAATATATCAAACCGAATACCTCGCGATTTTTCTTATCTCTGTACATTACAATTATTTAAATAGTATCTCAAATTTTCTTATCAATGTAATTCATTCCGTTTTCTTCCTCCCTAATCAAGGTGAAAGCTTTGATTTACTATATTATTTTGATTTGCATATTTATTCCTTTTAGTAAAACAATTTAGTAAGATTACAATGAGGAAAATAACTTTTTATAATCCAAAACTAAGCAACTGAAGAAATTCAAAGGAAAATTATCATGAATAAGTGTGATGTTTATGGTTGGCTGCAATTTATTTGAAACTCAGGTCACCATTCTAGAAGCATTGCAGTTATAACTGCAAGAAATACTTATAACAGGAGATATAGTGTTATATACAGAAGTTGGAATACTTAATAGAAGGAATACAAATTGAGCTCTGAATACATATCCCCTCCAGGCTTTCGAGACAAATAGAATAGAAATTAAGTCTTTCATGAGATTGTTACGCAAAAAATCTTCTGAAATTTCCAAAATAAAAATCAAATTAGTGAGGGAAATAATTTGGGCCTTCGAAAATTGAATGTTGCAGGTTTTATCCTAGTCCTGCTATAGTGGATTGTGTCAACTTCTTTTTGCTTAATATATCTTATATGTTAACTTAATCTGAATTTTAAAGGCTGGAAGGTTTGTCACATATACGTGAAACTGCTTTCACAAGGAATTTTATATATATTCCGGTAGGATATTCTATGCTTTACAACTAAGTGTTCTGCTTCTTTAGCAGATTTAATGGACACCAGAAAACCGTACAGCTTGAAATGATTAGAAACTAGAAGGCAGAATTTAGAAATGAAACACAAATGTGTGGAAGAAAATGAATAAAATTCAGCTAAATTCCAACAAAATGCATCCCAAATAAATTTAATGTGTTAATTTTTACGTTGAACCTCTTCAAACCAAACTGCTTAACTGTTTACTACAGTAGTTTCCGATATTAATTCATCCGATAAATGCAAGAAGAAGCAAAATAATATCATAATCTGAATTTCTTTCTTCTCTTTTTATTCGTATTAATTAATTTTAATTAATCTAATTAATATCTTCAGTGACTCTAATGTGAGGATTGCATTAAAGAATTAAATCTAATTTTCTTTAAGTGTTGGCTATTCTTGGCCTTCCTTGGTAATGGACGTACTAATTGCTCCATTTTTCATTATTTAATTGAAATGCTGCTAATCAATATCTTTCAAGAATAGTTTTGGTGTTAAAAAAATTTGGCAAATTTTAAGAAGATTTTGTCAATTTATCGTTTTTAATTCTACACGTAACAAAGACGAACTGTTTCCAAACAAAATGCATGCAGTATGTAAATAAATAAAATATAGCTTCATTTGCCTAAATGAAATTTTGAATTTAGTACGAAATCTTAAATAATAATATCCATTTTTTTTTTTTCAGTATTTCTTTCTAAGCATAACGCTGAAAATCAAAACACTGTTACAGCTTTACATAAATAATGCGGTTCATATAATCAAACACGCACTCTAACACCATTATGAACAAAAACAATGATACAGCAATTTAATATACGGTTTCTTCTCGCCGTGTACCAGAAAAGAAGCAAAAAGCAAAAGTATATCGCTTAGAGAAAAATCTACCTAAGTCGCATTTATTCAAGAAATTCGCTTCCGTAAAAATGAGATTTGCCACTGGGCTCGGTTTTTAAATCTCCGTCGAGAAATTCCCGTCAAATAGTATTTTTCAACCCCCCAAAAATTTAATAGTCGGTAGTGGGATAACGAATTTCATTACCTCCCCCATGATATCTGAGTCGGCCGAACAACAGTTTCTTGTTCCCGATTTCCCCCCTTTCCTTAACTCTTTCCTTCCCACCCCTAGCTTTTACAGTTCTTATTCCACCTCCTCACCCTTGCACGAGCTCGGAGATTTGCATTTAAAAGGGGATGAGCAAAAATTGCGTGAATAATGTTTAAGTTCACAATTGGTTTCAATGAAATTCCAAATCCTTCTTTTACAGACTTAACCTTCCGAAGCTTCTTGACCTGATAATTGGTTCATCACATAAGTTTGATATAACCGATTAATCATCATACCGGCCCCTTTTACAAATATATCCTGATATTCAGTATATTGGCTAAACTAACGAAGATTTTTCTATAAACTACTTATGAAGCATATTTATCCAAAAATTATTTTTGAAGTACTTTTTGGAGACGCTTGTTTTCCTCTTTTGTGTCAAAAAACTCTATTTATCGTACTTCACTATTATGTGTTTATCCTTATACCGCGTTTTCGAATATTACGGAGTCGTCGAAATCTTTCCGGAAATAACGTTTACTCATCTAAAATGAGATTCCGCTCATTTAAAATCAAAACCTTAGTTTCACAAAAAATATATATATAACCCAAATGAGAACTAAAAATTTTGGAAAGGCTTTCGAGAAAAAAAAAAAAAAATCTGCAAGCTTTCGGATTTTATATTAGGCCTACAGAAGCGTTTTTTCAACGCTTTGTCCATTATCTTTATATATTAAATATCATGTTCTTCGCACTTAAACCACATAAAATTCAATTCAACCGCAATATAACGAAATATTTAAAAACAGCTTATCTTTAAAATTTCCGATAGACAGTCTCGCGTGTTGGAGATAGAATTTTCTTATTCCTCCTTCTCGTACAGTGTTGCCATTGCTCGCTTTGAAATAGTTGAGAGTTTGTTCATCGAAAATTCGTTAAAGTATTACGAAATGTGAAATAGATAATAAAATAAATTTGAAATTCAAAATTCGGGCTTCCAGGTGCCCATGTTCGGGTGGAGCACTACGTTATTCAAAACTTGATGGCTGTAGGTACCGTCGTTTTTTCACAGTTCGGTAAACATGCATACATTCATGCAGATTCTTCATTATTTAATTTCTTTTAAAATAATGCAGGGAGGTTATATTTGGTGCCAACAATTTGAAAAGTGATTCAGCTCCTTACAGTGATTCAACGAAAAGTCTCCTTTCGAGAATAATAGCCTTTCTGAGCTAACGCTTCTTTGGGCTATTTATAATGCATACATATGCAACATGTATACAAGAAAATATCTCTATGCGTGAACGCATATGATTTTTATTTACATATATTTACCTATTTGTTTATGATGTACTGTATTCTGCATTTTTCTGTTTTGTTTGGGTATTTTATTTATTTAGTTTGCTAATTCAAATGCATAAGAATAAACAGCATTCGTTATAAGAAATCTATGCATATAATTTTTGCCTAATTCTTGCATAACCGTTTTATCTCCTCGCTTTCTGTATTAGTAGTCTTGTTACTGTTGGGTTCTTTTCACTTCCAAGCTAATGCGCGTGCTTAAAGGGCAAGATTTGATTTGCTTAAGATTTGCAAGCCAGGGTTAACAGAACTGTGAGATGTAAGAAATAGACAAAAGCCAATTAATGGATCAAATTTGTTTTTTGTTTTATTATTATTATTATTATTATTTCATATGACAATTTATTGCCCATACATATTCTTCAGATTAAAAAATTTACTTTTGAAATAGAATACATCGCAATTTATTTCTCATAATGCATTGGTCTTTTCCATTTGAAATCAATTCCAAGTGAAATTCAATTTTATCAATTATTACAATGCTTGCAATGTTATGTAATTCATAAAGTTAAACAGAATGACATATTTTTCTGTTCTGACTATTCAGATATAGTTCTTTCCTTCTGATTATTTCTCAGTGATACACATATAAAAAATTCAAAAGACATTTTGAACTCAAACAGCTGCATAACTTTGCAAAAGTATTAATGCGGAAAGTGTTACATCACAGTGAAATTCATGAATCTTTATGCTTTAGTCTTTCTACAAAAAATTTAACTCTTGAAGATTCTTTTAAGCGGTAAAGTATAATTTATATTGAATAGTTTTACCATTACATGGATACCATGCTTTCCAAAAATTCGCTTTCGCGAAGAATTTTCCTTAGGGGTTCTTTTTACTAATCGAAAGGAAATCGAAAAGAATTTTTGCTTTAAGAAAAAACCGAAATTAGTGCTTATTTTTTATAGAACTTGCAGAATATAACATAATTCTGGAAGAAAAAAAGGAAAATCTTAGGTTTACATGATTTTTCGAAACATACAAAGAATGATTTGTTTGTATGATTTAATTATGGCAAATCACCATAGGACTCTCAACCTTTACTGAATAATTTAGAAGAAAAACTAACCATTTTGTATTTTACGTTATGAGGTATTTCTCCCGTCCTCTTAGCATGCCTTCGTGGTGTAGTTGTCAGCACGCTCGACGCGCTTTCGGGAGATCCGTGGTTCGAGTCCCGGCGAGGGCATTGCTCATTTTTCATCTCTGCTGCTTTAAAAAAAAATACCTAATGTCTCTACAGAATAAGTAACTACGAAAGTTTCATGCAGTCATGGTATTCAACTTAATAGTCAAGAACCAGAAGCGAACAACCAACATTTTGCGGCTTCAGTCACCTGGCTTTGGCTCATTCGATTACAGCAAAGCACTCGAGAGCTATCTGCCTAAGAGGAGGGATGTGTTCGTGAAGAATTTTCTAAGGAAAACTGGTTCGTATACACGTTACACGTGGGAAAACCGCGAAAGTGTCCCTGCATCCAGCTACCAGGGCTCAACGACTTTACCGCTGGGTTCTTGATAAGCCCTAGCAATTGGTGGGCGTACGCAAAGAAAAAATAGAGAATAACAGATGATGCCTGTATATAGAAAAATATTCAAATCTAAATGTCATCGACATCAATTGCAAGTAATAATACATTCCAACTTTCAATGTGAAGAAAGATAATCATATAAAAATTAATCATTTGCCTGCGATGATGGAGTTGTAACAATGGTGATAAAGTAAGAATGAGATGATAACAAAGATTCTCTTCTTCTCTTTCCCAAATCGTAATTACCTATATCGTTCAACATTGACCTCTAACCTCGATGTCGTCGTATTCTTTGCTATACTCAATCAAAAAAGTATTAATGGTTATTTGTTTTTCACTTAACAGCAAAAGACCTCAAACGAATGCTGTAGTTGTGAAAAAAGTGAAAAATGTGTAGTGAACACGCTCAAAGAAATCTTGCCCTAGTTCCATACTTCCTGTAAATTAACTATTATTAGTCATTTAGACGGTATTTTTGGATTTAAAACGCTAAATTAGTATAGTAAGTTTCAGATAATATAAGACTGAAATTAAGACAGACTAAAATTTAATTCTTTTCAGCATTAATTAATTCCAACTTATTTTTACAGTTTTCACATGATGTTTTGAACTTTCAAATAACGCCCATTACTGTGTTCTTATCATTTTATTGCTGTCATTCTAAATAATAAAGAAACTCATCAGTTGCCTAGCGGTAAAGTTACTGAAAACTGGTAGTTTGACCGCGTTCGATTCCATCTGAATGGACTGGGTGCATGAGCGTTTTCGTGTTTACACAAATGTATCACGAATACTAGCCAGTTTCCTTAAGAAGCTCCTCACGAATGCATCCTGCCTTTAAGAAGATAACTCTTGTGTGCTTTGTCATAATCGTCGAAGAAATGGACTATAGTGAGCGTGATACAGAGGTTACTAAATATTCAGAGCAGAAAGCTTACAGAAAAAGAATGAAAGTTAGGTAAATGAAATGAAGCACACAGGCGTATGTGTATGTCTCACGCACTCAAATAAAGGATGGTCCAAAATTATTGAGCGCATTTCATATTAAAAAAAAAAGAGCAAAATGAACTGCGTACATGTTTATTGTTTTCTTGGAAAGAGAATTTAAAACAGATTTACACAATACAATTTTAAAGATTAACTAACTTCCACACGAGGTCTATTTGTAACAGGCAATTCAAATGTGAAACGCGCTCAATAGTTTTGGACCACCCTATATAATAGGTATGTGTATCACACGACGAGAGTGTCAGATATCAGTAACGGATCAAACCTTGAAAGAAATTTTACAACCAATCGAACGAAGAAATCACAGATGCTCATGAATACGCATGTACTTGCATCTGGGCAAAACTTTCTATATCTAAAAACATAACTTACGGAACTTCGAAAACAAATATAATTTCAATTGCTGACTAAAAGCAAACTACAATTACAGCAAGAAATTTAGACTGTAAAATCAAAGTATTAATTACAAATCTTAATAAATAATAGAGCTTCAAATAAATTTCATATTAAAAGTATAAAGGATCGAAAGTTTAACGATAATCGACAAAACTCAATAAATCTAATTTTAATTGTACAGGTTTGTCGAAATATATAAAACATTCTGCATACAAACTATTGATTTCATAACCAAATATGGAAAATAAGGGCTGAATTTACATGATATAAATAAAATTTCAAAGTTGTTCATTCTACTGAAATGCATATAATATACAATAAATATTTTGCATATACATGCTCTCCATCTCTTCTCTATACATATGCATCCATCATAATTATTAAGACAATACGTGGGTTATTTGGATTGTAGCAAAACACACGAAGGCTATCTCTAAAATAGGAGGAGTGCTTCCATTGATTACTTTTTAAAGAAAACTAACTGTTATTTACTTTACACGTGGAGAAAACCACAAAGAATCTCGAGCAGCCACCTCGTTTGTCTGGATTTGAACCCGCACCGAACTACCAGTGTTCAGAGATCTTGCTGCCGATTAGCGAACAATACATGATCATGACTGTACAAATTATATTGTATGTAAGCATGCTGCATGATTTAATATACTATTAAGCCCATTGCACTTTTAAACTCTCCAAATACGCGTTACAAATGTATATTTTCTCTAATTACTCGATGCTTAACTGACCAAATACAAGTCCAACTAAAATACATAACAATTCTGTATTTTTGAAGATAATTTACAAAGAAAAAAAGGGAATACATGCAAGGCAATCTTTCATGATTGGATGAATACGTTGCAAATGTCATACAAGAAAGATAATTCAAATCATCTGACGATAGCCCTAGCCCTTTCGCTGCGCGCAATTCTGAACACTTATACTCTTCCGACTTCCTGATTTAGATTTTGAATTATTACTACTATTTCTACTAATAATACTACTACCAATTCTTGCCTTTTGATTTGAAGCTTGTACTTAGCTTATTTAATAGAGTATATTAGGGTAAGACCATATGGCAAACACCAATTTTATTCATTAAACGCATGGCGTTTTTCACAAAACGCATGGCATTGAAAGAGGAAGAAAATTTTTTTATCCTCTTTTTTTTCCTGTGGTAAGATTCTGACATCGTGCATAAGAAGAGGGTCCTAAAGTCCTCCTTCTTTACAGAAATTTTGTGTCGCCTGTGGGTAAATCTAACAACTAATTTTGCTTATCGAATGTTAACTCGGTGACATAATAATATATATAATTCGCATTAGGTAATTCGTATTAGGTATTTGACAGCAAAAAAATTCAGAAATTTGGACTTCGTGTGCAAAGTTAATAAAATAACGTACATACGTATATATGTATGTTTTGACTTAAAAACTGAAGGATAAATTAACGTTAGCATTGTATGTAAAACATCTATCGTTTTTCAAAATAGCGTTTAAAGGGAAAGGAACATCTTTTTATATTCGAGAAAATATAGTATTTCGTTAGAATCAGGACTCACTTTTTTTGGCACTAGAGTCATTTCCGTTGAGTTGCCCGTTGCACATGCCCAGACCTGCAGGGGAAACAGTGACGCCCGGCGCCACGAGGCTTCCCGTTGCAGCGGCAGCAGCCGCGGCCGCAACCGAAAGCCCCGTCGGGGATGTCCCGTGAGGTACGCCGGCGGCGGTAAGATGCGATGCGCCCGTGTGATACCACGACCAGGGCTGCCCGTTCAGCATCCGAAGTTTATCGTACACAAGCTCAGCACCAGGTACGGTCAGCTGGTGCTGATGATGCTGTTGCTGCTGTTCTTTCTGTGCTGCTAGATTCCGTAGGACCCTATTGATTGAAGATACCTGCAAAAGAGAAAAATAAAATTTCATTAAAACGGTGATAACCGATTATGAAATGTAAGTTTATGTAAATAAATGACATAATTCTGAAAAAAGTTTGATATTTATTTAAAAAATCTGTCGTATATGAGATCAGAGGAAAAAGAAAAACAAATTATTTATTAATTAATTAAAATTAACTTTCGTACGTTTAAATTTATTTATTAATATATGTTTATAACTTATTTTTTTCATCGATTATTTAAGAGCAAGTCTTATGCTTAATTATCATTTATTTATTTATAATCTGAATGTCAAATAGGCTTTCTATTTATTATTTAAGAACAACTTTTATTATTTTTTTCTATTTATTTATTTATTATTTAAAAACTACTTTAATTCGTTATTCAAAAGAAACTTATTTACATTCTTCGCTTTTATGGAAGTTGCTGAATACCAATAATTCGACCTGGGTTCGAATTCCGTCGAACAAGCTGGTTACATACACCTTTTCCTGCTTGTATCCATGTTTAATGTGTAACGTATATATAAGCCAGTTTTCCTTAAACTGATCTTCACGAAGGCATTTCTTCACTTAGGCAGATAGCTTCCGCTTGCTTTGCAAAAATGAAACACACTTGAACACCGCAGAAGCGTTCTGTCCATTGTAATAAGCAACATAGTTGAGAAATCACATGAATTTTATCTTCCTTTGACTTCTTTTAAACTGTGAAACGTCACGGTAGATATAAATTGCTTTCTTGTTCTCAAAGTAAGACTGCTTCGTACAGAAAACCTCATTTTCGAAGATATTTTACAAGAAAATACCAAGAACGTTTTTTTACAAGAAAAGAAAAATCTTGTATATTGAAGCCTTTCTCATATATTAACTTACGTTCAGTGGGTGTTCTATAAGAAAGATAACTAAATGTTTCAAAAACATAATATTGAATCACAATCACCTAAATAAGTCTCTCTCTCCCTCCCTCCCGAAGTTAAGGTATAAAGTTTTTTTAATTTAGTTTATAAAGGATAAGCTGACTATAGAATTTATGTATGATTTTCAGAATGGCAGTTAATGGAGTAACTATTTTGATGTTATTATACATGAATGATAATAACATAAGCAAAATAAACACCAGAGAAAATTTTAACTTAGGACGTTTAAATGCCTACATTGACATTAGAAACGCCTGTTATTGCTACCCAATACATAACAATGATTTTCATGCTCATGAAAACAGCATTCGGTATATGATGGATTTGTTTGCTTATTGGACTACGGCAAAGCGTGGGAAGGTTATGTGGCCTAAGGGAACGGATGCCTTGGCGGAAAACTTTCAAAAGGAAATTGATTTGTTTTCAGTTTACAAATGGTGTAAACTTCGAAAAGCCGATGTAGCCACCTCGTACTGAACCCAGTCTTTGATAGAAAATTAAATATAACTTCTTTTCAATTGTATTAATAGGCACGTGCCGCTGATATAAATGCGGGACAATTTTCATCGATCGACATGTTTCTTTTCTCCTCTTTAAGCAGAAAGTCAAATGACAACAGTGTAGATATTTAACATGCAACATGCTAAAAATGATCTTTAGTCAGTGAATACGTTATTAAATAACAATAATGTTTCATTAAATTAAACAAGTGAACTTGCCTAGAATCGAATCGTAATACAAAAATAGGCTTCATTAACATTTATAAACCACTTCGCATGCTGGCATATTCACTCACTAGCATACACAGGGGGGGGAGAAGTATTTCCCTTAAAACGTCAGAGTTTCAAATCAAAAACTATAATTCACTATTCCAGTAAAAATTTAAAATAATGCACGACGTCTTAGGCGAGTAAAATAAAAAACAGCCTACCTTTAAATATTACGAAAATTAATTAAATAAGTGAGCAAATCTTCAAGAGGCAATTTTTTGCTTCAATTGGTTACTTTAAGCATAAGGTTTTTATGTTCCATATTCTTAATCTCTGGGGCAAACATTCTTGAACTAGTTATCCTACCTAACTATTAAGTTAAAAATTCTTTCGGTAGGTACACTGAAATACGAATTACTAAGAACAAATTGCAGTTTGATTTTAAAATGACAGATTTTATGTTTCTTAAATCTTTAAGTAACTTTTTCTAACTTTTCGAAATTTAACGATATAGTGTTCAGTCTGTTAGACAGGTGTAAGGTTACTATTATTTATCATTAACAAGTTATTTTATGCTTTGAATCTTCACTGTCACTTCTTTCTTCCGTTTCCTCACCCGAATGCAAATTAAATTGAATATTTAACCGAGGCTGTTAGATTCAAAGACAGAGCAAGTTTCTGCCTCTCGAGGCCATGTTAGTAGGTTACCTAGCTCAAATAAGATTGTATTCTTCGGCTTTGCATTATAGTTACCGGCATTTAAATTGTTATGCCTGTTAGAAGTTTGAGTCAACTTCGCGTTAAATCATTTGTGTAGCTCTTGGCTACTAAACTCAATTCTAAATTTGAATTTACAGTTACTTTAAGTTACATCGCCATAAATGGTAGGCTGATTTGTAATTAAGAGTCATCTATTTATATTCCAGTTCTGAATAAAAAGGTTTGTTTTAAAAACCTTCTTAAGACTTTGATTTTTTTTTTTTTTTTTCTAGACGAGCGATTACTTGCTCCAAGTCTGCTAGAGGTTTAGACTTAGTTTGTGCTATCAAAAAAAATTAAACTCTATATAGTAAACTAAAGTTTTCAGATTTCAATTTTTCCTCTCCTTTTATTTCGATATGCGTAAAGTCTTTTAACAAAATCTTAAAAACTTCTGGAGTGTTATATTACAATACATTGTGCTATGCTGTTTAGTACATTATGCTACATTATTTACCACTGCTCTGTCCTTCATTTGGCCATTTTGAGCAAAGTGTTCCTCTTACACAAGCATTGGACTGCTGATTGAAAACCTATACGTCACTAATGATCAATAGCCTTTATAGTCATTGGGAACGATATATTTGATTGCCCTCGAAATCTTTTATTTCATTTCATTTTAAACATTTATCTAAATTTACAGCATTGCCCAGCAACAATGAATTTATGGATTTGACGGCCAATAAATATAAGCCACAGATGACCAAAGAGTAAGTCACCAGTGACCATTAGTTTTGAAGAACACCAATGGGTGTCTTTCGCTTTAATTTTGGTTCCAGTCTGCAGGTCACTGGGGATCTACAGTATTGATGGGCTTTTGTATGTTTCATTTTCATTTTGATTTAAAAGTCTGTCCAGATTTACTGCCGACCGTGCACTGGTGAGAACACTGGCGTTACTGGTATATGGCGATAATTGGCAATCGTAGGTAACCAGGTACCAATAATATTTTCGAGTACTACTATGCTCCCACGTAATTTTAATGTAAAATTAGCTAAATTTATAATGCATTACTCCACTCTGAATATCAACTAATTGATCCCAAGCGAACCTCAAAGCTATAAGTGACCCTGATGGGGCATTACGAGCAATGATATGCAGCGATTTATTTTTAAGTTCTTAATATATATCCAACTAGCATTAATGAACTGAGCTAACCTGTCAGTTTGTAACTGTACTTCTGTGATAACTTTAATGGGCACTAATGGGCTCCAATTTAATATTAATTTAAACAATTGTATAAATTGGCTGCGTTACTTTACAACAGTTACCTATGACTTTCTCAGCCTGGAGGTCAGCAGTGACTAAGAGCCTTGAAAGGCAAAGATGGTCAGTAGGTGATCCTTCAGTTATAGGTCAATGGTGATCAACACACTTAAAGAACACCCATGTTCTTCGATTTAATCTTAAGTTTAAAACGTATCTAAACTTGCTGCATTGCCCCGCACTGGTGAAATATAGACTGACCCAAAGAAAACCTGAACTTCTAGGTGACCGGTTACCAATAGCTTTAAAAAGTACTGGTGCCCTTTTTAATTTAAAAATTTCTTTAAATTTATTCCACTTTCTGGTACTAGTTTTCTACGGATTCTTCTCTAGTAACCATTAAACTGCAAGTCGCTTGCGATTAACGGTCTTCAGGTATACCAGTCTGTGTCATTTAATATTAATTAATGCATGTATTTGAATTTACTGCATTAACCCACACTGGGAATTATATGAGTCAACCTTAACTGATCTTCAGTTCGCAGATTACCGGTGACCAACAGTCTTGACGGGTAACATTATGTTTTGATTCCTTAATATATATCTCAGTTTACTCGATGTCTCCAAACTCATGACATATGAGTTGATCTTTGTGACTCTTAATCTGACCAATAGCATTGATAGGCAAAGATATAATTCTGTTTAATTTTAAATACTTGCGTAGCACTGGTGACCCAGGTGTTGGCCAAAAGCCGCTGTCAGTCTACAGCAAAGCAAACTACACCTTTTGACTGTAACCTTCAATTAAAATTTTTTTTCTGCTAATTTACGTAAATAGTATAATTTTAAATGTGTTTTATTAGGCAAAATTTATTAACATTCTCAAAATTATTTTAATTATCGAAAGAAGTTTCTAAAGCAATAGATTTTGAGCTTGTCACAATAACGTTAAAGCCGACTCTCGCATTGCCACTTTTTTTTGAAGGGAGGAGGCAATGATTTTTTAACCCTTTCACGTGCGGTGGTCGCGCTCTGAAACCACCAATTTTCGGATATTTTTCTCCTCTTTATTTTTGAGTGAAAACCGATTATTACGATTGATTATTGATTTTTTAACCTCTAAATAACACAAAATGACTGCAGAATCGTACATTTTTTATGGCTTAGCACTTCACATCGGATGCCTTTTAAAATTCGTTTTCAAGAGACAAAATAATTTCCCTTTATTAATATAAACAACTTTAAATTTCAAAAGTTATTCATCGCATATCATTATTTCTATTATAAACAATAAAATATAGCAATAATTAAACTGCATATATAAGAAACCTATATATATTTATCGCATTTGCTTTGTGGTTTCAGGGCGCGACCAATGAGTCACTACAGCATTGTGTCACAATGCTGACAGTCCTCTAGAGGCTCAGTGGTCACGCCTTGAAACCATTGCTGTCTACAATGGTGTTTGCTGCTTTTCAAATAGGAATGTGTCATTTTACCGGGATATAGATAAGGGGCTTTGAAACCCCAGAGTTATTTTATTACTAAACAATACATATACCTGCCCAGTGAAAAAGTCTTTCATTTCCAAAGAATTTTCTCTGAGCTGTTTTTTTTTTTTTTTTTTTTTTTTTGCATGGTTTAAATATAATGTAAATATATTTTGCTATAATTAAACGGAGAAATCTCGTAAAAGTTTTATTTAAATTTAAAATATTTTATAAAAATTTGGGACAAAATAAGGATAAAATAAATACGAATAGAAAACGAAATATCCGTATCAAAGCCAAAAAGACCAAGCCCTCTTATTATATAAAAAACCACAAATTTCATGTTCCAGACAAAAAAGAGACTTAATAACGCTAGACATATTCCAGTAAAGTGCAAATCCCGGCGCTACATTTTGTAGCACAAGGGAAAAACCTCATAGAACAAGGTACATGTGCGAAACTTGCAATGTGGGGCTAATGCATGCCACGTTGCAAAAGAAAACATGCTTAAAAAAAAAAAAAAAAAAGTTTCTTGACTTAAAAAACTGAGGGTTTTTTTTTTTTTAATCCTTACTTTACTGAGTTTTTTTATCCATTCATCTGGACGTCCTTATTCTGTAAGTTCTTATGTTTTCACTGCTATAGAAAAATTACATACAAGTTTATTAGTTCAAAGGGATTTAGTCCCGAAGGACTATTACTTTCGTTTGGGCGTTTTGCGTTGTTTCACAAGAAACGGCGTATCACTTTTCAATTTAGTGCTTATGTTTCTTTGTTGGTTTTACGTAGCTTTTTCTTCAAAAATCGTCTGCGTACGTTGCACGGGAAAATAAAAAAGAATTTTAATTACAGTTCTAAATAAATAGCAAATAAATGTGAAATTCGTAACAATATTCTCTAAAACTTTAACGAATTTTTCATTAACAAACTCAAAGATTTCAAAGCCAGCAATACCAACGTTGTACAGAAAAACATTTTTATCTCCAGCGCGTGAGAGCGTGTACCGAAATTTCTAAAGATATGCTCAATTTAAAATTATTTTGCGATATTGCTGTTGAACTGAATTTTATGGTTTAAGTGCGAAGAACATGGTATTTAACAAATAAAGGTAACACACAAAATGTTAAATAAACGCCCCTTTGGACGTAATTAAAATCTGAAACCTTTCAGATTTTTTTTTTAATATTCTTGACTTTCGGTAAATCAAAAATTTTAAACCTTTTTAGCCCAGAAGGGCTATTAATTTTTTAATTTTTTCTCACAATTTACTCTGTAAAATAATGTGAAAATTTTATATATAATGCAATTCTGAAATACAGTGTTTTTTAAATTCGCAAATTTTGTCGTTTATTGGAATTGCAAGCGGAAAAAGGTAATTTTTTTTCCCCTACTACCTCAGTAAGTTTCAAAGTTCTAGACGCGCGCTGGTTTCACAGTGAGACCACCACCCACAGATCAATGGGTAAGAGTGGACTTTTTCTATTTCACATATTATTTGGATCACATATTATTAGGATCATATTATTCAATTTCTAGAATTTTTTAGTTAAGAAATTATAAAAATAATACAGCGCGCTTCAAAAGGTTAAAATAAAAAATACAAGAATGAAATTATAAAAACAAAAACCAGAAATTCAAATGAATATTTTGCAGAGACATTAGGTTATTTCGAAGCAGGAGACATGAAAAGTAACTATTGCCCTCACCGGGACTCGAACTTCAAACCTCTCGAATATGCGCCGAGTGTGCTGACTATTACACCGCGAAGGCATGCTAAGAAGGCGAGAAAAATACCTTATAATTTCATATACTAACTTTTCTATTTTAAATAGAATTTAATTTAGCGTTAACGAATGTTACGTTTTGACGCATATGCGTGAATTTTCAAGCATTTCTTTTAATACACAGTTGTCGCGTTCTGATTATTAATCAAAACAAAAATACCAACTATGAGCAGTTCCTATAAATTATGCTAGACTATTGTATTTTATTTCAACAAATATTATTTATTTCCAAAATAATGAATTCTATATTCAAGAGAAGAAAAATCATATATTATTCTCGAGAACAAAAAACCACGCATATAAATTCTGCGATGCACATCAGAAGGCAAATAGAACGCAATTGACTGCATTAAGGATGCATTTAACAAGATAAAAGTTCTTAGCATGGAGAAGCGATAATGTCAGCATAATTGGTAGTTCCAAAGGGGCAATTTGTCCATAAGGACTGTTAATTTCGTTTCGTCCATAAAGACTGTTAATTTCGTGGATTCACTCAAAGCGTTGCTTCACTTTTCAAATTGTTGCCACTAAATATTATCGCCCTGCATTATATTTAAAGAAATTATATAATGAAGAATCTGCATAAATGTGTAATGTTTCTGGGATTGTGATAAAACGATGGCACCTAGAGCCATCCAATTTTGAATGACGTAATCCTGCGAATGTGGGCATCTGGAAGCCAAAATTTGAAATTTGGAATTTGTTTTATTATCGATTTCATATTTTGTAAAACTTTAACAAATTTTTGAATAGCAAACTCAAAGATTTTAAAGCGAGCAATGGCAACGTTGTACAGAAAAAACATTTTTGTCTCCAGCGCGTGAGACTGTGCATTGGAAATTTTAAAGATATGCTCAATTTAAAATTATTTTGCGATATTGCTGTTGAATTGAATTTTATGGTTTAAGTGCGAAGAACGTAATTTTTCATAAATAAAGATAACACACAAAATGTTAAAAAAAAAAGGCACCTTTAGATGTAATTTAAAATCTGAAACCTTTCACTTTTTTTAGTCCAAAGGGGCTTTTTCCTTGAAGGACTACTGTTTTCGTTTTGCGATTTTGTGTCGGTTCACTCTGAATGCTCGTTTCACTTTTCAAATTGTTGCCACTAAGTATTGTCGCCGTGTATTATATGTAAAGAAATTAAATATTGAAGAATCTGCATAAATGTATGTATGTTTCTCGTATTATGATAAAACGACGGTACCTAGAGCCATCCAATTTTGAATAACGTACGTTTCCACCAGAGTATGCGCATCTGGAAGTCGGAATTTGGAATTTACTTTATTATCTATTTCATATTTTGTAAAACTTTAACGAATTTTTGATGAACAAATTCATACGATTTAAAAGCGAGCAATGGCAACACTCTACGGGGTAAAAAAAAAAAGCCTTTTTATTTAAAGCGCGCGGAACTGTGTACCAGAAATTCTAAAGATATGCTCAGTTTAAAAAAACGCCACTTTGGACGTAATTTAAAATCTGAAACGTTTAGATTTTATTTATTTATTAGCCCAAAGGGATTTAGTCCCGAAGGACTATTACTTTCGTTTGGGCGTTTTGCGTCGATTCACAAAAGTACCGCAAAAAAACGGTGAATCACTTTTCAATTTAGTGCTTATGTTTCATTGTTGGTAATTGATGTTGCATTGGGTTGGCAATTGGAATATGTTGGTTAATGGGTCTGTACTGGATTGATTATTTTAATTGTATTGGGTTGAATATTGGAATTATATTGGGTTGTTTTTTGTGTTCGTATTGGTTTTAGTTTAATGTTTGTTTCGTTCGGCAAGTTATCATATTATTAAGCAAGATCTCTTTGGACGTAATCTAAAATCTGAATCCTTTCAGACTTTTTTTTTCTTTTTTATTTATTTATTTATTTATTTATTTATTTTTATTTATTTTTTCATTTCTCGAAGAAGAGAACTTAGTTTAGTTGAGAAATGATTCACGGAATAAGCATTGAAAACAGCAATAAACTTACATATTGAATATTGTAAGCAAATCTACAGGACCTGCTTATTTATTAAAATTAATTTGATAGTTTATTCAGATGGTCGAAACTATTTGATGGCTACTATTGCCATTAGTTATGAAAAATCAACTGCTAGAAACGGATCTATAGTAGCAGACACTTTTTAACTTATGGTTGAATCTGCTGCGCTGTAGCTTTTTTTACCCATTAATTTATTGTGTGGATTTATTTTTTACCCTGAGTTTGTTGTGGAACTGAAAGGAATCGAAAGATAAGTTTCTGAAGGGGAGGGAGATGAACTGCTATTTCTTAAAAGCCCAAATTCTGTGCACAATAATAATTATAAACTTTTAATAAATTTAGAATTCAAGAAGAAGTATAAATCTAACTTGAATAAATTAAGTTAATAAGTTACTTAATACGTTAACGTAAATGCATGGCAGTATCTCATTCATTCAAGTTCTTTAAGATCACTTAGTAATTTAGAAGCTTCTTTATTTCTTTTCTTTTCTTTTTTTTTTTTTTACTACCATTTATACCATAAGACACACAGAAATTCGCCTAATTATTCTTTTTATAAATTCTAAATAATTCATGGGTAGGGAAACATATTGACGCTATTTCTAGATTGAGATAGTCTGGAATCCGGTGTCCAGAAGTCCTTCGTGAGTCCCTAATATCCATTTTCCTTAATTTTATGGAGGATTGTTGGAAACTATAGAATGATTTTGCTACTTTCCGGAGTCTAGGTCCGGGTCGTGGGTACCTAAAAGGTAACCAAGCCATGCTTGACAAGCATTTTCCCTTTAATGGTTTTAATTGGGTTATATAATTTAATGGTATTAATTAAGTGAAAATAATGGGAATTGTGCGGAATAATACTGGAAGATAGAAGGTTAACAGTGTATGCTAATTATTTGGCATCTGTAAGTAAATGAATAAATAAAAAATATAAGTGTGTAATCAATATTACTTTGATTATCTGTAAATTAATATGCTTACTAGCGCGAGTAATCCAAACATAGTCCTCAAATATTTTATCTCATTTAAGGGTATCACAGAAGCTTTCAGGAAATCAACAAATCAACAGTTGCAGCTAAGTACATAGGA
This sequence comes from Stegodyphus mimosarum, assembly GCA_000611955.2. NCBI lineage: Eukaryota > Metazoa > Arthropoda > Arachnida > Araneae > Eresidae > Stegodyphus > Stegodyphus mimosarum. Next base: position 368,417 of record KK114136.1, on the reverse strand, counting down.
ACAGAACAAGAGATTGACCGAATTTTGAAAATTTACTAGTAACTAACTACGATGCCCTCAATAGTAAAAGAGTAAAGAAAAGATGCAAACAAATGGTGCCATCTGTGGATGGAAAATAGAACCAGAAACAATGCACTTATAGATGGATGGGAAAGACAAGTTAGAATTCGAGTCATTGCCTAACGCAAAGATATTATTATGGAAATGGAAAGCATCAAGGAAATCTATTTGATTAACCAAGGAAGTTTTTCGACGACTTTTGCACAAGCAAAATTTAATTTTATGATTTGCAGCCCAACAATGCTGGACAATAGGAGTTTTATTTGTTTCCTTTTTTAGAATATAACGTCATGTGTTCCATGATACAAAATTCTAAAATTCAATTTTGTTTATCCAATGCTGATATTGAATGTTATAAGGTCTGCAAGAATTCAAATCAGAGGTCTTAAAGGATGGAATTACATATTTTATTGACAGAATAAGCAAAAAGTGAATGTTAGAAATGCTGGCATTTTTTTAACTACTATAAATAGATGGTTTCTAATTTCGTTTTCCATCTCTAGATGAAACATCTTGTGCTTTTTTTCCCCCAATTTTTCTTTCATTATAACTTCATCTTCATCATTAATTAGGAATGTCTTCATCATTAGCTAGGATGTGTCTTCTAATGTCCTCTGTTGTCATCTAATTCATCTAATGTCTTCATCATTAGCTAGGAATAAGTTCTTGAAAATTCTTTCATTTAGTTGCAACAAAAAAGGTGAATGAGAAATCGTTGAAAGCATGCCTGCTTTTTTTTGGGGGGGGGCAGATTTGTGTCATTCAACGTTGTTTTCCTTATCCTCAGTTCCCTCCCCCCCCAACGGTCGACGCAGAGAACTCTGTTAAGATCTGTACCTAAACAGTCTCGGCCACTGGGGTATAAAATCAAATGAGTAACAAAACATATATATATGAATAATATAAATATAATAAGTTATAGAATGTATTAATAATCTTGTTCATATATATTTCCCTTGGCAGTTCCCCGTGACCTGTGGGTGTTGGCAAGTAACACCGTCCCGTTTATTCGGGTGGGCCACAGGGTGAGGTGTTATAAGCCTCGTGTTAGACCCAGTGAAAGGACTTCGTGAGTTTCGCATAGTACTGGAAGGTAGATTCTCTAACGGCTAGTCAGATCTCCAGGCGTGCATGTTCCCGTCACGGTGAAACCTGAGAACCGAGAGTGGGCCTAGGACGCAGCTGTAGTTGAAGAGAAAACTTTTAAAGTCTGCCACTTCGTATTTGGAACTCGGTGTGGTAACACGATTAGCGTGTATTCTAACCCTCTTGGAGAACTGTGACTGGAAACCCAATATAGGGGTTTCTTAGATGAGGCCAGTTCGTGTACTGTTTAGTGACGGAGTACGTAAACAATTATTATTATAATTATCTTCAGTTTTACTTTGTGGCCTATTCTTTCCTATTTCCCATATATCCCATGGGATTCCTGAAACACTTATCATAAAAAATGGGAAAATACGCAAATGAAACTACCGAATTACTTCAAATAAGCAAAAGTAGGATTTTAAAATTCGAAAGTTGTTAAAAATAATACAAAATAGCAGATCTTAAATTTAAACCCAGTTGTATTTAAACTTGGGAAAATAATATGAAGTAAAAATTATTTTACAATATAGAGCAATAAGAAATGTTTATTTACTTATAACAGGTACTAATATAAATATAATAAGTTATATAATGTATTGATAATCTTGTTCAGATATATCCCCAGTTCTAGCAGAAATAAGGTGTTAAAATTTTCATTTCGAACTTAAGCCGCAACTTAATTTTTCGTCTTAAAAATTTCAATAAAAGCTGATCTATAATGATGCAAACTTTTTTTAACGTAATTCGGAAAACACGATTTATAATATTTGTTATCTTGCTTGAATTCCAAAATGAAGATATTCAAAACATGCCAAAATTAGACGTAAAGATATTTTAAAACTAGATGAAGAGAAGTAAAAGTGTGTCATTTTAATGTCAGTTTTCTAAAATATAGAATTTTAATATGTTAACTTTATAATAATGATATCGTAATGGTGTTATTATAGTTTATAAAATATTCATCATGCAATTGACATACCTCGTAGTCAAACATTTTGTAAATAATTTGAACTCAAAATTTGAGCTCAAAATGGCTAAAATGTTGAAAACATGCCGCCAAATTTTATCTACAAACTGAGAGCGCCTTTTACGCAACAGTTGATTTTCTCGCAAAGGCGCAAAATTAAAAATTTTCTTAAAAATTACGGAAAATCTGTAAAATTTAGAAAGTAAGGATTTTTGTGTTTATATTCTAGTTTAATATATGAAATAATCTATAATTATATCTAACCATTATAATAGCAGTTTAAAAATAATTAAACTAATGTAATACGTAATTTATAAAGGATTAAACTAATTTACTAGTTAAAAAATTTATAAGGTATTTTCTCCCTCCTTTCTACATGCTTTCGTGGTGTAACGGTAGCACAATCGGCGCGTATTGGAGAGGTCCAGGTTCGAGTCCCGGCGAGAGCATTACTCCTTTTTTCCCGTCTCCAGCATCAAAATAACCTAATGTCTCTACAGTGGCGCTCGAACTAAAAGGTGATGGATGATGATTCTTCACCACCAGATCTGTACCCAGTTGCCCTTTAAAAGGGGGAGTATGTAAGGTATTTTCTCCCTCCTTTCTGCATGCCTTCGTGGTGTGACAGTAGCACACTCGGTGCTTATTCGGGAGTTCCAGGTTCAAGTCCCGGCGAGGGCATTGCACATTTTTCATGTCTCCTGTTTCAAAATACACTAATGTCTCTACAAATTAAACATCAGAAATCAAGGATACAACCCATATTTGAAACAGAATTACCAATGAATAGAAGGGGAAGCCTATTATGATAATATACTACCAAAAATTAAAGCCACGCGAAGAATTTTATATTTAACAGAAAAGTTTAATTTTGTAAAGATAGTACTGAAAAGCAAGACTAAAACGTGATAACTGAAAGAAAAGGTATGTCAAATTTCACCATTTTAGTCATCCCTTAAAGTTCCAGGTAGTATTCCCCTTGACTGGCCGGAACGGCAATTTACCTCTAGACAACAAGTAATGTACTTAGAAAACGATATTGCGCTTGCCCTGTTTGAGCCCACTCTTGCAAAACCAACCGGAAACAACTTCAGACGATGCAAAATTGCATTCTAAGACAAATCACCCACTGCTTGTGGTTTTTCAGGAATAATGTAATCCATGGAGAACTGGGCATAGTAGAATTCCGATCCTACTTTCGTCACCTGACACTTCGTTAGAATCTTACGAACTCAAAGAATAGCATCATTCCAGTCTATAATTACATTGCAATTCAGCGGCCATTGGCAAGGGCCATCTTAAGTATAATTTGTAAACACTTCGCTATGTTTCTGTATTTTATTTCCTTCACCATAAAATTTTTTTACCATTTCTTATTGCTTCTTTATTAATGTACTTTGAATTTTGCCTAAAATTGTTCAACACAGTTTGTTTGTACAACAATTCAAGAACTTTTAGCAGTAACCTCATGTCATCAGCTTTTATCCACCAATTAGCTTTTACACGCGTGACAATGTCCTTATTTTCGTTAATACTCAAGTAACTTCCTGACATCAACAATTATTCGGATCATTAAATATGTCGTAACAACCAACCAGCTTCGAGGGAAGTTGGATCTCGAGTCCGAGTCCTCCGTGCTTACACCCCTTCTACTTCCAACTGCTTAGAGGAAAGACACCTTTTAAAAGCACATCAGTTAACCTTTCTACTTAACTTTCTTTGTTAGGATATTCGTAGGTGGTAACCACAAAAAGCTTTTAAGATGAATACACCCTCTCAGTGCATTGTGAACATGAGTGAGGGAGAGTATACCCTACTTTAAGTAGACAGTTTGTTAATGACAAGTAATTTGTTCTCTTTGTCGATCTTCAGCTTCCTCTGTTGTGTTCACAATGGACTTCATTATACACATCTTCTGGTTCCTCACCTTGTTTATCTGTACTTTCTCTAACTACAGGAAGTGGTCAGCTTATCAGCAATCAGAAATCCCGAAACTAAGCAGCTGAATTCTTTTGTGAGGATGTATTCATGTATAGATAAAGAATCGTACTTTTCCGATTTATCGAGTGGTAGTAGTAAACTCAAGCTGAGCCTCCCAATAGATGACGAGAACTGTGAAGAATGTTTCATGCCTACAGTGCAATTTCAATAATTCACGGTTAAGTATCGGAACCGTAATTACCAAAATCTTCAAGGGAAAAATCCTGCCCATATTCGGTGGAGGATTACGTTATTCAAAAGTTACTGAAAAGTAAAATACATTGAATATAAAATATAGTATAAGAGCAACAAAATTGATCCGGTTCTTTACAATGTAGGAGGGAGCAATCATCAGGGCAATTATATGCAATTATTGTTTAAAGGCATACATGAGAAGTAGATAAGTAGAGTTTACGACAAGGACTATAACTTATTTTAATATAATTATTTTTCATTAGTAACATTATTAACAGTGAACATTTCTTCGAACAGATTAAACAGTATAAAAAGTTTATCAATACAGTTTTCGGTTGCATTAATTTCAGGCATTTTAGCCGATATTTTGTAAATTATATTTAACAGGGAAAAACTTTTAATCATATTATTTAGTTTTTTAAAAAGTTTAAAAATATCTATAAAGACGTTCAGTCCAAGTCCGTTAGATTTTTCTTGATTGTCACTGCGATTTTTAAGTTCATTCCTTGATTTTGGCTCAGTTCAGCTATTCACATTTTTATTTGAGAACCCTAATATAGGTAACTCCTGGTATTACTTGGGATGAGTTGATCATATTCACATTTATTTCGTCAGGTTTAATTCTGGTAGTTTTGTCGGATCTTGGTTATACTTAGTTAGTTTTGGAAATGTGGGGCCAACTCCTGTAGTTGGCTGTGTGCCCTGTCTTAATGCAGTTGCAGCACTTCACTATCTCTATTTTTCTGGATATGCAGTCACTAGTTTTGTGCGGTCCCGCACACTTGACACAACAAGGTTGAAGCTTACACATATCTGAGCTGTAATGGAAGTATTGACACTGCACAATACCCTCACGATACAGATCTGTAAAGACCTAAAAGTAGCCAAAAGTGCCATCTCAAGAATTTGGAAGCTGATTTAAGACACCGCTGATGTATACAGATAATAACAGGAAAGTCGAAAACATCTCAGAACCCTTATTTCGCAACGATTGTTAAAAGAAATAGACAAATGATGTCAGCTGCTATTGCAAGAGGGATCCCTTTCAACTACAGCAACTTGAATATCCAGGTGTACTGTAAGTGACAGGTTGTACGTATAAAAGAAGGCTGTATGCAAGAAAACCGACGTTTTTACGTTCAAGAGAACGATGTCTACGCTTTCTCTGCCTGGCCGTCATCGCCTCTGAGTGTCTGCTCACGATAACAAACGGTTAACCCCCTTTTCTATCCCATGGAGGTCTCTCACCACTCCTCCGCCCCTGAGAATTTAACTACGTATGGACGTTTGAAAGTTATGAGCCGATCAGTACGTCAGCAAAGAAAAAAAATCCGCCGGCAGTACCTCAGCATATCGCGCTTTGAGCGATAATTCAGCCTTAATTCAATATTGGTACTGGTATTGGAAACCGATGTCTGGACTATGATGAGTGCGCAGAAGACTGCCAAGCGCAATGGTAAGTGCTGTCGCCGCTGTTTCTGACAAACCAGTTTCGAGTTAGTGTACTGCCCAATGGGCTGAAACTCATTCATTCAATTAACACCCAACTTAAAACCATAACTTCGGGCACAACAACTTAAAAAGCCATCTTGTGCATTAGTTGCGGTCTGAGTCCCATTAACTCAGGCTGCGAAATGCGTCTGGTTACAGTGGTGCAGGTAGCATCTTGACTGAAGCATTACGGACTAGAGATGAATTCTCTTTAGCAAGGAATTTCGTTTTTGTTTGGAGAGTGATCAGAGATATGTTCCAAAATGGAGGGAGTAAAATGTAATAAGCCTGAAAAATTCCGAGGAAGGCATCGGTACAAAGGTAGTAGTGGTTCATGATATGGACGAGCATCATTTTAAGTGCAGCGCTGACCTGCACATTTTTACCAGTGTAATTGTGAATGCTGAAATATAGAGATGACGTTCTCGATCTTTATGTCAAGTTGCTTACAAAAGCAATCCATAATAACATCTTCCTATTGAGCGAAAATGCTTGTCTTCATTACACGGTATACTAATGAACGACTACCTTGAGAGCGAAAGAATCAAGTAGATAAAGTGTCCTTATAGTCTTCGGATTTAAATCCGATAAAACATGTGTGAGATACATTAGGACGACGACTGTAGTTCTCACTCTCCAGTAGCTTCAGAGTTGAAATACATGTGCTAAGATTGTAGATTTTATGAGGGTCATTGATAAAATACACGGCTTCAGCAGCTACCAGCAACCGATTAATCGCATAAAAAGAAATACTCGCCCTTAACTTCCTTAAAAATAACATTTTCATGTGCTGACAGAATAACCGTTATCAGTTATTTAGTATAATAACATAATTTTGAAATTAAATTTAAAAAAAATTACAGGCACTTATTTTTATTTCCGTCCAAATAACCCCTTATTGTAGCATTATCCAGGTAATAAGTAATGCATCCCTTTCAGTGCTAAATACCGCAAAAAAAATTTTTTAAACACTTTGTAATGTGTTAAAATATAGGCGAATAAGTGTGCGAAGCAACAATATACTACTTCATACAGATATCTTACATAATTTGAAAATTGCAATTACTTATATATTTACGAGATAACCAGATAATTTATTGGAAGAATGCTGAAATCAAGTTAAGTGTAATAATTGGCAAGTATAGCACAGATAATTGGGCATAACAATAGTAATAACTTATAGCATATTATTACTTATAAGTATTATAGTAATAGCTTATAGGTTAATTTATAAGTAATGTAAGATATAACATCTTACAGATCTGAAAACAACCACATATAAACTTCACAGACTGTCTTGATCAACACTTAAATCTATACAAATGGTAAAGTCATTGAATTTTTTTTATGTCTAATTGCATTCTTTTTAACTTAAAAGGCGTTAGCCCGGAAGGGCTGTTGGTCTCGAAACGGCATTTTGCGTTGTATCACTTAAATGCGATATACCACTTTTCAAATTGTTGCCACCAAATATTATCGCCCTGTAATATATTTAAATAATAAATTAATAAAGAATCTGCATGAACGTATGTATTTTTCTCGCATTGTGAGAAAACAACGGTACCTAGAATCATCAAATTTTGAATAACATAGTCCTGCACCCGATCATGGGCACCTGAAAGCCCAAATTTTTTAATTTCGAATTTGTTGTATTGTTTGTTTCATATTATGTAAATCTTTAACGAATTTCTGGTTAAAAATTCAACAGTTTCAAAGCGAGCTGTCGCAACTCTGGAGGGAATAAAGCATTTTTATCTCCAGCGCACGAGACTGTCTATCGGAAATTCTAAAGATATGCTATTTTTAAATATTTTTACTCCAAATCGGAGTTATCCGAAATGCTCTCAAAACATTTGTGTGTCTATAAACGAAAAAAACTCCCGTTCGGGCGTAATATAAAATTTGAAAGCTTTCAGAATTTATTTATATTATAAGTAATTGTGATCAAAGTTTTGCCCACAGTAGTTTCAGTAACAGAAAATAATTATTACTTAAAATATTTTCAAAAACCTCTTACACTTTTACACAGCCTAGTGTTTAATAAAGGTATAAACCATTTTTCCCCCCTTATATATCTTAATTTTAATTTTAAAAGTAATTATATTCATTTATTTTCCCATTAAATTTGGTACAAATCATGTAATCATTTTTTTAACACTTTAATATCAAGCTCATATGCTTTCAAAAATTAAAAATCCGGTTTGTACGGGAAAGGGCTCTACACTTCTATCAATATAGCGAAATTAAATATCGTAACTTTAAGAACATAGAACTGTCGTTCTCAACCTCTTTTGTTCCATGTTCCCTTTCACTGTTGCTAAATGATCGTCCCCCCTTTCTTTCCAAAACTTAATACATTTACAGTTATTTAAATTTAGATCTTAACAGTTAAATAAAAGACTAACTTCATCCCCCCTGAAACTATGAAATCCTCCCAAGGGGCAATTCTCTTCTCGTTGAGAACCTCTGACATAGAATTAATATTATATACCTACTGAAAGAGGAAACTGATATAAACTCTAAACCATTAATATAATAAATACGTTTGGTAGACCTTGTAACTCAGAATTTTGAAATCTGAGCTGCAGTTTCAACCCGCAGTCAGTGACTGGATAGCGAATACAAAAAGATATTTGACACGTTTCAATAATGCGTCAAATCCTCATTCGGCTGACTGGAAAAGAGCCTTGTCTTCCACCCCCCTCCCATTTTTCCCTCCTTCCATGTATGCGAACAATTACCCACATCGTTTCCCTGTTACACATAATGAAAAGAAAACAAATTCCCGTTGTTCGCCATCAACACCCGGCAATGCACTTTTTTGCTGTCACCCCCTACTGACTGTACCGCGTGACTGGCAGTATGCTTCTGAAAAGTGTCTTTATTGATACGTCTTCAGCGGTGGTCGCCTAAGCGTCAAATAGGACCGACTTGGGCCCCCGGTGGGACCCCACGCAGGGAGCCCCCACGAAGTGACCGTCATAGTCGTCTGTCGGGTATAGAATGGAAGGTCTGACAAGTTTAGTTTCGAAGCTTGAAGAATAAGGGGAGAGAATCTGCTAACGTAAGTGTACAGCTAAAACTGTTTGCTCGATATCGAAGACTGTTACAATGGTGTTAGTAATATTATTAAGATTACTAGAGAAAGATGCTGAAACAATGGATGATGTTGAAGCAATCTCATGTTGTGAGTTAATAGGAGTATACTGTGGTGTTCAAGTAATCGTTACTTCGTGAACTGTTGATAGTTTTAGATAGTAATTACAAAGCTCAAAACTCATAGCTCAGTGAAAAGGTAAAAGATTTTCAGAAAACATCTCCTCCTTATAATCTCTTTTGCTTCACTGCAGTTAGTGAAATGTGATTACTGGAGTACTACCAGTGTTCAGCGAATTTACTGCTAGGCAAAAAGGCTTTGTTTCGTGCAGTGGTAATATTTACGGAAACATACTTCTAGGTTTTTTTCCCCGTTGTTTGCTCTAATTCGTCAATTTCCGAGGTATGATTGTGTCTGAAGATTTAATTTTGCCAGGACAGAAGAAAGGATACACCGTCATCTGGATGTAAAAAAAGTCGAGGTGCAAACGGAAGAGCATTAAATCTGATATGAAACAATTACCGTTTAGGTTCGTAGAAATAGAATTCATTTAAAAATATCTTGGCACTTGTAAATATATTTTAAATGTGCATAAGCTGAGTACATAATTGCCATTCTCAATACTTAAATGACTTTTTCTAGTAAAATTCTATTTTTAAAACTAATGTTGTTGAGCATTGATAAGCCCTTGAAGAGCCTATGCAAGCATACGCTTATACACACACACACAAATAGGGAAAAAAATCAAAATTATTTTCCATCAAAAAATTAATATTAATTTTGAGTTCTGAGTTTCGACGTATTGAAAATATTGACCAATCGAAGCTTTGTTGATAGACGTCCGCAGAAATTTTCTGGGGGGGGGGGCGGTTAAAGATTCCAGAAAAGCAAATACATCAAAAAAATTATTTTGATTATTTAATTTAGGAGGGATCACAAGTAAATATAGAGTACAGTATCGCATCAGTACGAATACTCGTACGTTGTTGGTACACCATGCATACACTCAATTAAAAAAACACAGTTTTTACGCGGATCCAGGGAAAGGCAAGTGGTAAGATAGATCTATCGTATTGTATCTATATAAGAATTAATATTATTGAGGATTAATTCACATTTAAATGAAACAGGTCTTGAAAGAAAAAAGAAAAGTCAAAATTTTAAAAGACGTCACCAATGTAAATAGTTTAAAAATGTGGAAATTTGACGTTTGAGGTAATGGAGTGCAGTTATTGTCCATTTACTCAGCAGAGCACATATTTTATGCATATAACGAAACTGAGTCATTTAAAAGCAGTCTGTATTTCTGAAGAATGGCTTAGCTCTGAAGCTCCTTCATCCGTCTTCCAAGTTATAAAAATACTTGTAAGTATGAGAAAGTAAATTTGTAAAGTAATCTGAACTTAAAATTATAGTTTACAACAGATTTATTAACTTTTACACTATTTACTCAAGTCAGCCATTCCTGAAGCCATATATTTTGTACCTCTGCCAAAGTATTTCTAATTCTGCTAATGCCGTTAAAAATTTAATGTAATTATAATAATAGATTCTGTAATAGTTTATAGATTGCAATTACCTATTTTTTCTCTGTTAATTATTTATTAGTATACTGAAGCATTTTTTCAAAGTAACTCCAATTGGACAAAATTTCCATGTACAAAATTTCATTACAACTTTGTCAGTACATTTTATTTTTGTTTTAATTTCCGGACAGTAAAATATTAAAAGAAATCTTTTCGCATATATGGGATTGAAATCTTAATTATTATAATGAAATTATTATTTTCTGGGGTGATGCAATAAAAACCTGAGTTTATTATCTAACCCTTCAGAAGAGTTGAGTGTTTTTAGCTTCGAATGTGAAAAAAAAAATTAGAAATGATTAGTATCATATAAATGTGTTGGTTTTCTTCTTTAATAGCTACTGTTATCAATTCATAAAACTAAACCTTTACTGTGGCATCTGAATTAAATGTAAATGTATACAAAGAGAAAAATATCTTAGTATTAAAAAGGTATATTACCATTTGAATAAAATTTTATTATATAAATATACAGACATAAAGAAACTTGGTATCCGTATATTAGCATATTCTTCATAACTATATCTTTAATGCACCGGTTTACACAAAAAGGGCTAGAAATTTTTCCATCGATGCAGGGAGTTAGGAGCTCATTTCATTTATGAGATTCGTGGTATAAAATTATATTGATTGCAAAAGTTGTTAAATGTTCCAGATACGCAAATATTTAATGGCATCCCCGTCGAAAGAAAAAACACTAAACCCATAGTCCCCAGTTCGTAACTTCTGGATCTAATCCTTTACTCCATTGCATAAAAGAAAAAAAAAATATGTTCCAACATCCCGACGATTTCATAAAGATGCCGGCCTTTATGTAGGTCGGCGACTTTTTGCTAGGATAAAAATTATCACGTGAGTATCTCGTTACTTTGATGAAGGTAACATTCTTTGTGTTACAAGCCGAACTTCATAAACGTGCCTTGTCCTTTGTCTCTCTGTCTGTGTGTCGGTTGGCGAGCAATGGCCAATTTGCAAAAAGTACCGGCACTATTTTTTAAATTGGTCCGACTAACTCCATCCGTTCCTGCCTCTACCAGTCGGATAATCAGTTTGTAAAAGCAGCTGACGATTTCTTTTTTAAAACATTACCTATGTCTCATGAACATGTCCTAAACTCCTTAATTTCTTGATGTATGCGTTTTCGGTGATAATTATCAGTGAAATGCTGCAAGGGAATTAAGCTTCACCTGGGAGGTAAATCTATAACGTCTAGGGAGGTTGATCGCAGTTTAAAAGGAAAGAAAAGAAAAAATTATTTACAGATAAGAAAGACGGATTATTCAGTTTTTGAATTGGTTAGTATCACATAGCTCTTCTTTCACTTACAGAAACCAGCTCCTGCAAAGATTTTATCATTGCACCCATTCATGCGGTTTCGTCTGTCGTTCCGATGAAGTTGTAAGGAAGTAATAATCTATAAACTACAACAAAGTACATACACGAACTTTTGAATAAGTTTTCTTAATACAATTTGTATGATACAAATGTGTTTTTGAACTAAAATGTTACAATTCGAGGCGTATAAACTATTTTATAAAGTAAAGTATTAAACTAAAATATTAAAAATAACCCCTATGTTATGTATGTGATTTTTAATTAAAATGTTGTAACTGCAAGTGTGTAGATTAATTTTATAAAGGTTAAGTATTAGACTAAAGTATTAAAGTTGAGTATGCTGCATTTTCATTTAGCTTATGATACATCCTATTCCCTAAACTAAGTCCGAATAAAAAACGAATTCATTACTAAAACGGAAGGTGTTTTATTTTAATTTACAATTCAAATTATATCAGTGCATTATTTATCAAAATAACACAAATTGAACTATTTAAAAACAATATAGGCTTTTTAATTAAGCTTTCAAACAAATGTTATTAACGTTTTCACCAGTAATGGAACTAAACAAAAGCATAAGGGGAAAATTACCGGAAAGTGAAAAGAGAGAAAAAAATGCAAATGTTGAGAATAATGCTTTTCTGAACATGATTTTGTGTTAGTTAACTTTAATGCATTGTTTCACTTTTCATTCGAGTTTGTTATCATTCGACAAAATGTAAGATATCTGTTCTTCAGTTTAAGTTTTTTTTTTTTTTTTTTAATCCAGTGGCTGCTATTTGCCTATTCGGCATTGGCCCCTCCTAAGGCCAGAAGTGTGGTGGCCATTTTTATTGTTGAGGTACCTAATAGTCGACCACCGCTGCCTCCGAACCATGCCTTCTCCAGGATTAAAACTAGGGGTCTTTGGTATCGCGCTAGGCTCCCCTAACCACTATACCGTCTGGGAGACTTCCAGTTTAATCTGTTGGTTATTAATTAACAAACTAAATTATTTAAAAGCAACAGATGCAGTTTTAGGAATATTATTTTTTTCCCCTTTAATTTGATTGAATTGAATAAAATTGCATTTAATTAATGATATATGCAATTAAAAACATTAAACAGTTTTATAGAATTGCGTTATATATTTTTTTATTTTCCAAATATACAGAAGATAGCCCAAAGGAGCGTTAACTCAGGAGGGCTATTAATTTCGTTTTGACATTTTGCCTCAATTCACTGTAATTGTCCATATCATTTTTCAAACTGTTGCCACCAAATATTACCGTCCCGTGTTATATTTAAAGAAATTAAATAATGCAGAATCTGCATAAATGTATGCATGTTTCTCTCACTGTTATAAAACAACGGTGCCTAGAGCCATCAAATTATGAATAACGTAATCCTCCTCCGAATATGTATATCTGGAAGCCCAAATTTGGAATTTGTTTTATTAACGATTTCCTATTTTGTAAAACTTTAACGAATTTTTGATTAACAAACTCAAGTATTTCAAAGCGGGCAATGGCAACGTTGTTCAGAAAAAAACATTTTATCTGCATCAAAGCGGGCAATGGCAACGTTGTACAGAAAAAAACATTTTTATCTGCAGCGCGTAAGACTGTGTGTAGGAAATTCTAAAGATATGCTCAGTTTAAAATTATTTTGCGATATTGTTCTTTAACTGAATTTTATGGTTTAAATGCGAAGAACATGATATTCAATAAATAAAAGTAACATACAAAATGTTTAAAAAACGCTCTTTTGGACGTAATTTAAAATGTGAAACCTTTCAGATTTTCTTTTCTTTTTAAAAAAAAAATTTTTTTTTTTGTTGTTGTTGTTTTGTTTTAAGAAATTTCAGCTGCTGGATTGTAATTTAAAAGTTTAAACTGACATTCTTTTAATTAATCCTTATCCATAAAATTTGGTTTTAATACTTATTTAATTCTTTTACTTATTCCATTAAATATTATTATGCAAGAAGATTCTCTACATGAGATTTTTCACTTTTTATATAATGTAATTTTACTTATTTAATCTTATTCCTTCCGGCAGCGGTTTCTGAACCGTATCTTGGAAAATTGCATAACTAAATACCGAAACATGAAAGCAGTTAAAATTCTGTCACTGAAAAATTTCATTTCTGAACCGCAACCCATCGGGTGATAAAATCAGTCTTTGAAATTGTTTAGAGTTTTTAATATCAAGAGGATTAATTTCAAAATTTATGCAACCATTAAACTTAAACAAAAGTATCAGTATTCAACTTGGGGAGTATCAATAAATTCAATCTGAATTCTTTAGAAATATGATTTAGATAAGATCTCCGCTAGATGGCAGCACAGCATCTCAAAAGTCAAAGTTATTAAAAATTAAGTTAAGGAGATTAAGTTGTCCGGAATTCTTGTTCTGCAAGAGGAATTTGAAGCAGTTAGATTAATAAAGAATATTAAAACTGAGAACGAAAAGATTCCGTAGCTTGCATCTCACTTACATTTAGATAACGATGTTTGATAAATTTAAAATAAAGGTCACATTTGGCTTTCCTCTCTATTTTTATCTATTGAGAAAACAATTTAGTATTTAATTTTTAAATGCACTAAAGTATAAAATTTCTATTTTGCATTTTCCAGTTAGTGGAGATATTAACACATAAATTACAAATAATAAAATTATGTGGGGTGGATAAGCATTTTCAAAAAATTAACTTTTATATCACAATGATTATGAATTATAAGCAATGGATGCAGTTTTTAAGAACATTATTTTTTTTAAATTTTTAATCAGGTTCATTTTAATAAAATTGCATTTATTTCTTGATATAGCTTAAAAACTTCAATTTTTTATAACATAATTTATATAAACATAGTTTAAAGAACTTCGTTGCGTACTTTTTGACTGTTCGTATATACAGAAAATATATAATGGACTTTGGAAACGTTAGTCAATATTTCATGTAAAATGCACCAAAATAAGCATTTAATTTTTCGATTGGAATACTGTCCCCTAAATAGTAAAACCGTTTGAATAAAATACTTATTAATACTTTTATCGTTATTCCTCAAAATATTTCCTACTGCCGCGATAAAACGCAGTATTAACACTTGGTTGCGCACTTTTCCTTCCTAAAATTAAAATTCGAATTTGAATCAGTACAGGGCATTACAATTTACAAAGCAAAAAAAAAAAAAAAAAA
>KK114136.1:337139-353339 GCA_000611955.2 Stegodyphus mimosarum | reverse complement strand
AAAAAAGAATAAATAAATAAATAAATAAATAAAAATTTTAAAAAAATAAGCAAGAAAGACAAAACAAGAAGCAAAACAAACACTATTCAATAGATATGCGTGAAATTCAATCAAGAGATTGGTGTGACATCACTAGTAGACTACATAGCAAATAATAAAGCAAAGACATCCAAAAACACACGTCACGACAAAGCGAAGAATGTGTCAGAAGAATTTGCAATGGAAACATCACGCTAATAACTCTGTTGTTAATCAGATAACCTCTAGCTGAAATGCATACTTGACAGCAGCGACGCAAACTGGTAATAATGCTGTTAATCGCTTGTGGCAGTAGCACCCATTCCTTGCAGTAATGCATGCCGAAGCTTCTGGAGGGTGCCTGGTGGCCCACTGCGACCTGCTATCCGTTGTCCCAACATGTCCCACATATGCTCTATGCGATTCAAGTCCGGTGATCTAGCAAGCGACTGCAGATGTGAAATGATTTCGCTCTCCAGATAAATAACACAACACTAGAGTTCTACGCAGGCGGGCGTTATCGTCCATAAATATCGCGTCGGTACCCCTTTAGCGATAAAAGGACGCCACAGCATTGAGAGAAGAGGGTATAGAACTTCGTCGCAATATCGAACTGCTGTGGTGGAACCACCAGGAATCAATGTAAATATTGATGCGGTCGGTCTTGCTATCTAGCTCATAAACAAAGCAGCCTCCTCTGTAATGGTCTCTTTTGACAATGTTTGGCGCCCGATATGTTTGTTCCTGGCTCTCGCAATATGATTGCACTTCGAGAATTGTTCTAGATGTTAAATCGAGACTAATCGATAAAGAAAATGTAGACCCAATGCTCTGATGTCCAACTGCGATGTTCAAGGACCTAATTCAATCGCCTTTTGACATGCGATGGGGACAAAGGAACACTAATGACAAGTTGTTGGGCGTACAGGCCACTTTCATGCAATCGAAGAGACACAGTCTGGCAGAATATGGACCATCGTTCAGCAACAGAGATACGCCAGCTGTAGTGCTGTTAGCGATCTACGTCGTTTTGCAGATAGCAACAGGAGAGATCGTCTGCGGTAATCCTCCGACGTCCAGACACACATCTTCTATAGGGTTTTGATCCCTTTGGTAACGATTCCACAGCCTGCTGATGACACTAAATTGCACAGTAAGCTCTCTCGCAACAGCGGGGTGCCTTGTATCAGTTTGCTACATCACGACAGACCTCCAACGCATTTCAGCGGCTCCTGCTTTGGCTATCTCGGATTACATGGAACTATCGCTGCTTGCGAACTGACGCGCAAGTCCAGCAAGCCCCTTTTTAAGGTGTTGTGTTTTGACTCCAGGATTGCATTTTATGCTAATTTTGGTTGCCTATTTGCATTCGGCGATGCAAACTCTACCTCATATATAAAACTGTATGTTTTAATTCTCCTTTTTACATTCGTACCTTTTTGTTTGGCGTTTGTTAACGTTTAGCGTTAGTCTATTTTTTTAGCACGAGTGTATTTAAAAGTAATGGAATATATGGAAAGAAGAAATTTATTGTAGGCATTCGGATACAAAATTACGTCAAAAAAGAAAAATATTCCATGCCAAATTACCGACTGAACTGAAAATATAGGACAAAATCTAACTTCTTCAGTTAGGACTTTTGAATGTTGTTTGAAATGTTTGGCATCGTTATCTGAATAATTGTAAATGCATTGGATTACATTCGCAGGACCGACACTAGTGTAGAACTGTCACCTGTACTCTATTGGCATCGGCATACGACCACATTAGTTACTGTCATACGATCAGTACGAAATAGGAAATTTGACATAAATAAAAATTTTGATTAAAATTAAAAATTCTAATAATGATGTTAATAGTGAGTATGATGATTAATGCACATTTTTCACCTTCACAGAATTGTCACAATCATCTGACAAACCATCCGTATATGGTTGACACCAGCATAGCATTAGCACGGCGAAAGAATAACATTAACATGCAATGAACATTGCTTAATGTAGGAAGATTATAATTAGCAATACCACGATACGAAGAGAGAAAAGTAACTTATTAAATTTCTTTTTTGGATACTTATATCGCATAGGACTAATACTGACATGGACGGACACCAGCATAGAACTGATATTGGATGTACCCGACACTTGCTTAGACTAAAAGTTGACCTTTCATCTATCTTGCCGCTCCTGTGCCGGCAGAAAAACTATCGATTCTATGCAGTGTCCGTCTTTTGCCTCATTCCCAAACTATATTCATCATCAATTACATGCGGCTCTTCTTTGATTAAATGCATTAGGTAAAAACAGCCTTAATTGGACAAACTATTGCATAATATATAGTCGAAATTGAAATAAAGTTATTTGGAATGAAGCACAGGCACCTCTTGTGAGGCATCTTAGGAAGTTTTAGCAAAGCACACAGCGAAACAAAGCCACAAAGCCGGAAAGAAATTTTAGTGGATTTCCTCGCTAATCAACACTTGCATCACGCTACGAGGAATATGAAGATATTTGAGGTAAAGAATGAGTTCAAATTTGAATTAAACCGCAGAGAAACAAGTTTTGAAGTTAATACCGACATTTCTTAAATGCCAGTATTATTACGCTTGTAAAGCAAAGTATTAAACTCCAAATACACACTTATTCAAATTGATTGATCCTGTTTATGTGGCTTAATTTTTGGAATTCATGAGCCTAAAATGACAAATAATATATAAGATGAAATGAACACCGGCCAAATTTATTATCCATGTAGGTAATATCTTTTAGCTAAGGGATAAATAAACGCTAAGATGATAATTTTATTCTAGCAATACTTCCTCCATGACTTTTTTCTTACTCTTTCTGCAATTACACAGAGAACTTTGAGATCCTTGTGGCAATTGGACACATTTTAAACATATCCAAAGGAAAAGAAGCATAGTATAAAATCTGGAGACCAGATGTCAGTTGTGGAGCCATCATGATTACTGACAGAACGGTTCGAAGAGGAAGCCGCTAGGTTGTTAAGAAAATCTAATATGCTACATTAACGTTTTGTCAATTTTCTGAGCTCAGAGATTGAACATTTCATTTGAAGTACCCTAAATTAACACGGTGAATAATTATGGAACTATTTCCATCTCAGATCGGGTCTATTATTATTATTATTATTATTATTTAATCAATGCACAAAATACAGATTTGAAACAGAACTCACACTAGGTATGTTGTCATTGTTGCAGATGCCTTCTGACAATAACCTGTCACGAATTTCCCAGGCGAAAATGGATGGACATTCCCTTTTGTAGTCTGCGATTTTTGATACTACATGAGGTGTTGCCACACGGGGTTTGCTGCCCCCTATGGCTCGGGGTTTGATGGACCCCGTTTCGTAGTATCGGCCCAGGATTTTGGAGACACAGCCGTTGGAGACCTGGAGGATGCGGGATATGTCGCAGGGACGAGCCCCACTGTGGGCCAGCTCCACGATCTTTTGCCGCGTGGAGTCCGGCAAGGGACGCCCGTTTACGTACACGCCGCCCAGCTGGTTGATGCCGCTGTGGCCTGTGAAAGAAAAATGAGACAAAACTATGTGATTTCGTTTGTTATAACATCGTGTGAAAATTAGAAAAACTTTTCTACAGTCATGTTAAAGTAATTCGAAAAGTAGATTGGTACTAGATGATTAAAAAAATAAAATTGATTACTGTAATAAATTGCCAGTCTTGATTTACTTGAAATAAGTTTCTTTTCAATGTATATGTTGCTTTGCGAGGTAACAATTTGAACAGAAAAATCGCTATCAAACAGTTGAATAAAAGCCGTTCAAAATTATTATCATAAATTTTTAGTAGTGAATACTTTATCAAAGCAGCATCTTATAATGGTGCTTCGATTTGGAGAACTCAGACACAGTCATACAGCGTTGCTTTTACATAAAGGAGAGATAAGACAAAATAGAAACTTTATGGGGGAGCATCTGACTATTATAAAACAGCAATCATATTATACAGTTATGCTCTTAACTTAAATCTAGCAAATGACCCAAAGGAACCACAACAGACTGCTGGACCACTTTTCATCCAGCTTGACGATTAACTAAATAAATAGTGTCATAACTAAAATAAAAGTTTGAATGAAAGTTTAACGACAAAAAAATATTGTGAAGTAGAACGTAGCTGTATGTGCTCCATTAAATTGAGCTCATGTGTCACTGTTACAGAACACTGTAGAATATCCTGTAGCAGAACCTTATTCATAGGATACACGTTTTAATGCTTTCATCCTTTCCTGCCGTAGCATCAGAATTATTTTAAACATTCGAATCTGCCGGCATTTTTCTGTATAATTTTAGAATCACGGAAATGTATCAATATTTCATCGCGCTTCTCTGAGCGGTATAGTGGTTAGAGTTAATGTTTGATGTAAGCTCTGGTTCAAATCCCAGAGAAGACTTGGATATTTGCAAGTGTATAATGTCTGTGCCGCATGAGGGCATTCAAAATACTGGCTAACCGAAAGTTGTCTTTAGAGAAGAGGGCTGGAAGACCATCGAATCCGTCCCTCCCGGGATGTTCTCTATCAAAACTGGGACGGAACTTACCCGATTTTGAGAGTGTTAAATCTGTCGTCCCTGTAGTGCGTTGTGGCTAACTTCCCCGGGATCAGACTACTAAAGGACAAACGGATACTGGCGATTCCCTACGAATGCATTAAAGTGCAAGTGTCCGCCCGTCTAAAATAACAGCAACATGTCTCAACGCCAGTAGCCACGCTGATTGGAAAATGTGGATTATATTTTCATTGGCAGTTGTTTAATTCCTAATGGCAAAATGGTTAAAAGCTCATTGTTTAGGAGAAGTTCTCTTGTGGAAAGCTTTTTGAGCGAATTGGCCTGTATTTATGTTACACAAGATGAAATTATAAAAATTCTGATGCAGCCAACTTTTTCATCAGAATTAGAAATATAGGGACCATGGGTATATCGAATCTACTCTGATTCGTCTAAATACAGGGTGATCATAAAATAACTTCTCCGTTACATGAGCTCTTAGTGGCCTATCCTCTCCACAAATCGAAATGAAATTTCAGATATTGTTATTTGAAAATATAAGCTCGAGAATGTGATGATTTAAAGTAACCGAGCTCTCACGGCTGGGGACACAATGAAAAAGTTTCAGAAGTTTCGAATGGCAACACCTACTTTTTTTTTCCTCCGCGCAGATTTATGAGAGCATTGGTGGCATTTTTATAAATGGCATTTGAACGATAGATCTATGACGAAAATTTTCGGCGTAAAGTATGCAAAGAAGAGCATTGTAAAGAACCGATGACAACACAAGGGAGGACACGAAAAAATTGGAATTTGATTTTTCAACGTGACCACCTTTGCAGACGATAACGCACTGAATGTGGGAGATTGTTGACGAATGTAACATTGTAGGACGCATCTGTATAAGTTTAATGACATCTTGCTATTCTGACGAAACTCGCGGATTTAGTGATTAGAACCCCCTTAGATTTCAGATAACTCCAGCAGAAATCCGTCCGAAGTGAGGTCGGGGGGATCGCGGTGGCCATGAAACTGCAAAGTTGCTGAAGATGACTTTACCTCTGTCTTAAGAATTAATTCCCAGAAATTCAAGATATAAAGTACAAAATGACGTATTTAAAAAGGCGGGACGCTGTGTTATTACTCTATCATAAATCAACTCGTAAAATGAGCATTTTTGCGCTTAAAACTTAATTATTCAAGATGTAGCAGTGCTATATTTTTGCTGGATAGCATGAGACACGCAACAAATATTTCCCTTAAATGAAACGGTAAGTATTTTTACTTTCCCAGATACATTTATTTTCTGTAATGTATTAAGAAATGTCAGATGAAGAACTTTTGCTTTGTTGTTTATCGTACAAAATTCAACTCATTTTGAGTTGCCTATGAAAAAATGAGACTTTAAGTAAAACTGCTTAGTGAAGGGTAATAACAGCGAGATATAAGCGTTCTTATTGTAATCTTTATTTATTTCACATAAATAAATGGTATATATCCAGTTTACGACCTGTGGCATTTTTGCCTTGGTGAAAGAGTTCGTAATTAAGCTTTTTCAACATACACAAATTTTCTGTACCACCCGCATCGACAGTAAGATAAATTTTACAGAATTTGAAATTTCGAATCGGCATGTTCCTCTTTCAAATATTATAGTTATGAAAACGAAGCTCAGGAAGAAGAAGAACGTTATAAAAACATTATGCAGTTAATTTTGATAAAAGACTTAATTAACTAAGTATCCATAAATAAAATATTTTATATTTCGTATTCTAAATTTCTCAAAATATAATAAAAGTAGAGCATAGTGAGTTACTTTCTAAGAAGATCCATTTTTTTATTTCCTTGTAATTTTAAAAATCCACAATTTCCTTTCGAAAAGTTATATTCACTATTTTCACTTCCTTCTACGAAGTAAAAAGAAAGTATTGTAATCGTGAAAAATTTCGGGTATCATATTTCAACGAAAATATCCATTTTGAAAGCCATCGAGAGCAATTTAATGATGTTTTTGAGTGACATCCATACGTAAGGGCAGAATAAACGACTCTTATCATCCAAAAGAATTAATAAAACTGATTTAAAATGGATTCTGAAGAAATTTTTTCGTGGCGTCTGTGCGTATATACGTATGTATGTACATCGCATAACTCAAAAACGAGTAGACTCACATCTTTGAAATTTTGTATATAGGACTGTTATAATATGTAGATGTGCACTTCAGTATATATAAATCCATTCTGTATCTGGTGTCAGTGAGCTCAGTTTCTTTATTCTTGTATGTTTGTATATTGCGCAATTTTTGCTTTAAAAATGATTGAACTATGTTGTTCTTATCTTCCCGTTAAGGTTTTTATGCCTTTAGTTAACCAGTTTGCAATATTTGTAGAATTATCAACAATTTAAAAGTTGTTTAAGTGCGGCTAAGCCTAATTATTTTTTTCGTCGCAGCCATATTTGTTTATATTTGAGACTTAACAGTAAAATGGATTTGTTGTCAATCTAGAGAAACTAAGCTTCGCAACAACAAAGATAACGCCTTCTTTTGTTTTTGCGCATTAAATTATGCTTATTTCATTCTGGAATTTATTCGAGGAAATAAGTGTTTAAGATTTACTTCGTAATTTTTAATATAGATATTTTGAGTTTTTATGTATTTTTGCCTTGTCGCGAAGTGAGATTTGAATTAATAGATTGAGAAATACTGAATCGTCTGTGAAAAACTGTTTCTTTTCTTTCTTTCTTTCTTTTTTTTTTTTTTAAATTTTTTTATACATTGTTTTAGATTTATTATAGTATTTGAATAGAAAATATGGCAACGATTAGATAATTCTTCAGATGATATCATTTTTGTGCATTCTGAGTTATAAAATGAATGAGATGTAACGCTGTTAAATGAACCTAGCGCCAGACTGTCGCTATAGTAAACAAATATAGTGAATTTTAAATAGTTCGTTTAT
This sequence comes from Stegodyphus mimosarum, assembly GCA_000611955.2. NCBI lineage: Eukaryota > Metazoa > Arthropoda > Arachnida > Araneae > Eresidae > Stegodyphus > Stegodyphus mimosarum. The sequence continues at coordinate 345,828 of KK114136.1, read as the reverse complement.
TCTCTTGTGGTTTATGCGCATCGACGACCAATAAGTTTAAATGAAATGCAAGAAAAAATGCGTTAATTTAATATTCTTTACAAGAAAGTCATCAGATTTAAAAAAAAAAAAAAATTCAAAAGGTTTGCTCAATATTTCAAGAATTTTAGAACAGAAATTTTCCTTTAACACATTAGCAACTTTTTTTTACCAGACTGACATAATAGGCATTTTTAAAGATAACAAATACAGCTGTCATTTTCTGTATATTTGACAGCATTCCTGTATATTGTTCGGAAAAGGTTTTTGACTGAAGAAGTTTGATTTCTAAAAATAACCTCTAAAATAGCCTCAACTCCCAAACACTAAATGTATTTTACAGTGAGTAAAGAAACCAGATATTCGCAGCCAATGTGAAAGAATCTTGCGTTCCACCCATTTGATTGATGCCGTTTACAATCGCCCTGTCGGGAGGGAAAAGAAGTCGAAAGAGAGAGAAAAAAAAAAGGTGAAAAAATATAGAGATGTCAAATTTTTGTGATGTTTTAAGATGTCAGATAAGATATTACCCGGCGCTATGAAAGTTGTAAACAACGTTTGCTTTTCGAAAATCGTTTATTTTCATGGAGGAATTCAAAGAAAAATTGTTTTAAGATAGAATCTGTGTAATTGTATACGAAAAGCAAGAAAGCTACCCCAAAAAGAAAATAAAAAGCGAGTGTGTTAGACATTTCAGAAACGTGTTAAGTAATAAATTCTAAAGAAACACCCAAATTCGAAACTTCGGATTTTGATAAAAGTCTGATCGATGTAAATTTTTAGAAAAATCCTACACCATTCATAAAACTAATACCAGTCTAAGATTGAATTTATTTAAAAAATCTAATAAATGTTTCTAGCTCTGACACTAAAACTGTTAAATTAATTTTTACTTAACACTAATAATATTAAAAATTCAATAGTTGAATCATTCTTTTTATCAAATCATGTGTACTGAATATTTTTAAACAAAATTTCATACACCATAACAATTAACGGATAATTCTTTAAGATATGGATAAGCTTTTGGAAATGTTTTTTTCACTCAGTTAAAATATTTCATCTATATACAAATTCAGGCTGCACTGTCTAATTGAATTTATGTTTTTTTCAAGATACAAAGCATAATTGTTCCAGTAAGAAATCGAACTAGTGGTTTAAAGAAGATGCACTATGAACATCTGAGCACTATGAACGTCTATACACTCTTAAAGCACTACGAACAGCCATGAAGTTAAATTATTACGAATAAGCCATGCAATCGAAGCTCAGACAGCAGTTTTCAAATTATCATAATCCAAATTTTGTGTAAAAAAGCATTTCACTGCAAAAATCTATGTAATAAAGAATAACTTAAACTTCGCAAAGAGCATTTAAATATTTTATGCTGGAAATTAAAATACCTGCCTTTAAGCGTGTAAGGATTTGAAGTTTTACTAACGTTTATTTTATTTTAAAATTTTGCTGTTCTCTCTTATTTTCCACTTCCAGCTAGAATAAGCGCGAAAGAGAATTGCTTATGTAAATGAGGTTGCAAAATGTATGAGCATTTAAGACATGGCTTTTAGCCAAGAGGAAGGAAGAGAGACTTTTCGCTGCCTTACCACGCGCGTGCTTTTTTCAGTCAGTTCATGTCTGCCTTTACGGCCAAAACGTATTTCTCCCTGATATTTGAAGACGTATTCTAGTATTTTGCATTCCCCTCACTACATACGTAATGTTAAAGGACCAATCTTCGCGTTACTACTCTCTGTAAAGCATCTCAGTTTAGTTCTTATTTAGTTAAGTTAGTTTAATTCTTATTTTCTTCGTTTTAGACCATAAATGCTGGTCTCTGTATCCCGAAGTGCTGTACGCTGTGTGAGAAATAAAGGGTAAATTTAACCCTTCTTATCTTTGTTGTATTTTCTACACACGCACGAACATAGCTTTGAGTAAGCTTCCTGTTCCGACTCAGGACTCCAGTTATGTTTTTGCAAAGGCAACTACACTCACGTTTGTGAAAATTGCAACACCATGAAGGACTTACGCGAGTAAGCTGAAATTTTCAGGAAATGCAAAGTAGCGCATGATATGCAAATGATTAGAATTGCAAATCCGTAGCGCATGCGTATGCTGAGCAGCGCCCTCTGAACGGCTGATGGATCCGAATAAATAGACGGCTGTAGCGAGGCGTGTATGGTTATCGGTGGTTATCTGCTAGTGGTAAACGTTAACTCAATCTGTACTTATGCCTCGTCGACGAAAGAGAGCGAGATTTGAACAACTTACAGAGTTTGAACGAGGGAGAATCATCGGCCTTCGTGAAGCTGGATTGTCGTATCGTGCAGTAGCCTCTCGTGTGCAGCGTAACAGCAGCACAGTGATGCGCGTTTGGAAGCAGTGGACGGACGAGTGTCGGACAACTCGGAAATCCGGGAGTGGACCCCGAAATGTGACGTCAGCTCGCGATGATAGACACCTGGTCCGCATGGCGCGGACGGACCGTACAGCTTCCTCTAGACAATTGGCAGCACTGTGGTCAATAGCTACAGGTGTTTCATTGTGTGCTTCATCAATTCGTAGACGTCTGCTGCAGTGTGGACTGCGCGCACGGACTCCTTTATACAGGATCCCCCTAACGCACGACCATCGCCGCCTGCGGCTACAATGGGCCAATCAGCATAGAGACTGGCGTGCTGATTGGCAGCATGTCGTGTTTTCTGACGAATCCCGCTTTAATTTGTGGTACCATGATGGCCGCATTCGTGTCAGACGCTATGCCGGTGAACGCCACCTTCCGGAGTGCATTATCGAACGCCACAGTGGACGAACACCCGGAGTTATGGTCTGGGGCGCCATAGCATATCATAGACGATCTCAATTGCTACGAATTGTGGGCAATCTGAACAGCAACCGGTATATCCGTGAAGTTCTACAGCCCGAAGCTGTTCCCTTCCTTCAAAGCTTGCCAGGCGCTGTATTTCAACAGGACAATGCCCGCCCTCATACTGCTCGGATTGTTAAATCCTTCTTTGCAGCGCAGCAGGTACAGCTTCTTCCTTGGCCTGCGTGTTCCCAGGATATGTCGCCAATTGAACATGTGTGGGATGTCATTGGTCGGCGTCTTGCTCGTGATCCTCGTCCTGTTGCGTCTGCAGACGAACTTTGGGTACGCGTACAAACGATATGGAATGCTCTTCCTCAGTCAGACATTCAAACTTTGTTTGACTCCATGCCACGTCGTGTAGCAGCACTTATTGCGGCGCGTGGTGGACACACAAAATACTGATTCTGATCTCTTGTTCTTGTTTGTTTGCTTTGAACATTTAATCATTTATTTGTACCACTACCACTCAACTGTGTATTAAATTGCATGCAATTATGACGATTCCTTCTTGGTGTTGCAATTTTCACAAACGTGAGTGTAGAAAGAACAGTAGTCTTGACAAGTGAAAGTCATCTGTTGTAGTAACTTAGGCAAATCATATTTGAGCGTTATGAACAGAAAGAAACTACAAAATTCTATGCAGTCTACTGGTTACTTCAGGACTCTCATAAATGATTTATAGGATTTTAAAGCGCTGCCCTTCTAAAAGCATTACACGCACAATAATAATTGATACTTGGAAAGAGCTGGAATCTTACCAATTTTTTCTCTCACTTTACAAATGCTTTATATGCGCCCTGTTTGTCATACCATATCCAGCCTAGCCACCCCCGAAGGTCGACGCAGAGAACTCTGTGAAGCTACTATCTAGGCAGTCTCGGCTACGGGGGCATACAGTTCAAGAACCTAGTGGTTCTGGAGGCTACGGAAAGGTCACTCATTGACCGGCCCGGTGGTTTGGCAAGTCTTAGAGCAGAACGACTCTAGTAGCCCAGAGGTAGCGCCCCAGGTTTGCTGCGACGGGCAGCCCGAGCGACTGGCAGGTAGCAAATAGACGACCAACGTCGCCGTAAGGTGATGTGATGATGGCGCCGATATTCTCCAAGGTGCGGGAAAGGGGTTCAACCCCGGAACTGTTCTATGAGGTCTGTATGTGATGTAGTGCCAAAAGGCGGAGCATGCAGTCCCAATAAAATTGTTATACCACATCCAAGTCGCCCCCCGGAGATTGATGCAAGAAAACATGTGAAGCTACTAGCTCAGATTTGAACATCGGCAGTTTCGACCACGGGGCATAAAATCCTGAGCCTGGTGGTTTCACTTGCCCCGCTGGGAGATACCTTGAGATGAAATTTCATTGCCCAGTCTGGGTGGGTTAGAGTAAGCCCTGTATAAGATTCCAGAGCGGCTTCAGGCTTCTTGCGTTTCTGAGACTAGAATCTCTACTTTACTAAGATACTTATAGGTCTTTGCACCTGGGAAATTCTCCGAGGTTGGTTCGTGTAGTAAACCCACCCTGGGACAATCTGAGGCATCGGAAAAAGTAAGAAATAATTCTAGCTAATGCCTGCAAGGACTAAAGTGTCAAAGGTTTCCCGCATAGTACTGGAGGTAGCATCTTCGATGACTAGTGAAATCTCCAGACGTTCATGTTCCTCGCCATTGCGATCCCTGAGGACCTGCGGTGGTGACTCCTTGCGGCCAGGGGGAAGCAGTGGTAATAAAGAAACTTCAAAATCTGTTGTCTCCGAATGGGGTCCCGGGGCGGTAGCAATCGCTTACCACAATCCTCTAGGGAAACTTTGACTGGCTGCCCACACCCGCCTGATATGAGGGCCTCTCAGTTGGGACCCAGTAAGCGTAGTGTCAAACCGACGGAAAGCGCTTTATGAACACATTTATTATTATACCAAATCCATGAGCCCTGCAGTCGTTTTTTGTACTGGCTCGGATCTGTACCTTGGTAGTCTCGATCCCGGAGGATAAAACACGATCCTGGCGGTTCCAGAATTCCGAGAGAAGATCGTTTCATTGTCTTGGGTCAAGTGGAGGATTGATGGTAAGTCCCTAAACTAGGGTCTTGGTAGCCGAGCAGCGTGCCATTGAGCATCCAGATCCGCTGGCCTCCGTATTCTGTGTAATGACTAGAGGCGGGATGTCCCACGTAGCACTGATGGGCAGCATTTTTCACGACCAGTCATAACTTGAGGCTCACAAGTCCCCACTCAACCATGAGGTCCATGAACCAGAAGTGGTGTGGGACCCCGCGGGCCCGGACCCAGCGGTAGGTTTAGGAAAGACTCTAAAAGCCTGTCGCCCTGTAAGCCTGAGACTATATGTATCTAATGACTTATGATATTTAATATTTAATTTTTACTTCCCTCCAGTGTAGGACTTCCTTTTCCAAGCAGCACTCACGGCGATCAGGACTTGGGTGTGTGATCACTCACGTGACTGAAGCCGGCGAATAAACAGTCGTTGTCCTCCCTGTTTCCTGATTCATTCACCGTAGTTTCCCACTGGTGAAGTTTCGATCCCATAGACCACAGGCACATTCTGCTGCCCTAATGACGTGAGTATAATACTTTCACTTCACCAACTCACACTAAAGTGTGCAATTCATCACACACCATTTTTCACAGACATAGGTCATCTGCAAATTCATCCACTAGAGGTTTCTCTTGAGGTTATCCATGTGAGGTTTTCTCAAAGCGGGGTCACCTGCTGGTAAGAGTGTGATAACATACACGCTGACACCAGCCTATAGATCAGTATCGAAAGTATCAAAGAAAATGATGATGGATATAAACAACATCATTTGGCTCATTAAATTATTGATTGTTACCCAATTATTTTTATGTCAGAAATCCCTTTCCAAGCTAACAGCAATTTATATTTAAAGAAATCATTTCATTTGCTGCCCACCTTCTTTTTTACATCCTTGTACGAAATAAAAAGGAAGTATTGTAATCGTGAATAATTGAATAATTTCGGGTATCACAATTCAACGAAAATATCCGTTTTGACCGCTATCGAATGTAATTTAGCGATGTTTTTGCGTGACTTTCGTATGTAAGGACAGAATAAAGGACTCTTTTTCTCCCAAAAAATTATAAAACTGATTTAAAGCGAACCCTGAAGATATTTTTTCATAGTGTCTGTGCGTATGTATGTATGTATCTCGCATAACTGAAAAACGAGTAGCCTCAGGACTTTGAAATTCTATATATAAGACTGCTATAACATGTAGATGTGCACCTCCTATTTTGGTTGCAATCGGCCGCACCAAAATTGAATATGTTTATACAATCTGTTACTCGGCTCAGTGAGCTCAGTTTTTATTCTTATATGTCTGTAAATTGGGCCGTTTTTGCTTTAAAAATGATTGAATTCTGTTGTTCTTATCTTCCGGTTAAGGTTTTTATGCCTTTAGTTAACTAAGATGCAATATTAGTAGAATTACCAACAATTTAGAAGTTGTTTAAGTGCCTAATAATTTTTATCATAGCGGCCATATTTATTTACATTTGAAACTTAGCAGAATAGTGGATTTGTTGCTAGTATAGAGAAAGCTTCGCAACAGCAAAGATAACGCCTCCTTTTATTAGTCCAAATTAAATTATGCTTAATGCATTCTGCAATTTATTCGCAGAAATAAGTGTTTAAGATTTACTTCGTAATTTTTAATACAGATATTTTGAGTTTTTATGTATTTTTGCTTTGTCGAGTAGTGAGAACTGAATTAATTGAATGAGAAATACCGAATCGTCTGGGAAAAACTCTTTCTTTCTTTTTATTTTTTAATTTCTTTTATACATCGTTTTGGATTTATCATAGTATTTGAATAGAACATGTGGCAAAGATTAGATAATTTTCCAGATGATATACATATTTCTTGTGCATTCTGAGTTCTAAAATGAATGAAATGTAATTCTGTTATGTGAAGCTAGTGCCAGAGTGTCGCTGCGGTAAACAAATATAGTGAATTTTAAAGAGTGCATTTATTCTATTGTGGTTGATGCGCTATCGACGAAGTAGATTTAATTGAATCCAAGAAGTTTAAACAAAATGCATATAATTTAATATTCCGTGCAAGGAAGTCATGTGGTGTACATATCAGATTTTTTAAAAATTGCTAATGTGTGCCTTTGATGAAAAATTATACGCTAAATCTTTACTTAAATTCTGGAACGCCTTCAATCTGCTGAACGCATTATTAAATATATTTTTTTATTAATTTTCTATTAACCATAAATTAGAAAATGCTTTAAATATATATTTACTAATTTTAGTTTAAAATTAACCTCGCATTTACAAAGAATCGTTTATTTCACGACTCTTCAGTTTAAAACACTTTTGCCTTGCATAGCCTTTGGTGATGCTCGCTTAAATTCTTCATGTGTTCCATTTTGGTAAAATGCGTAGAGTGGGGAGCTCAAACAAATGAGATTTGGGAAAAATTTCAATTTCATCAGAATGTGAAACACGGGACCCTCTAGTACACAGAAGTATATGCTACCATTGTGAAATTTAAAATGGTTATCATTCGTCTTTAAATTTCATCTAGTGAGTGATTCGTCTCGATAAGCTATGATGCTAATGCAACTCTACAGTTCTTTGTAAAGATTACATAACCCTTTGTTCTATTTGATAATTGAGAAATGGAGAGGTAATAGTAGAGTAAGGTTGCGTAATTCATATTCCCTAAGAAAAAATCGCCATAAATCGTAGGATCTATGAGAAAATTAAAATTTATGTGTGGTAATAATATCTTGTGTTGTCGTTGCTGATATCTATTACAATGAAATTCCATATAGTCTACTCTATTGGTAAAATTAAATACATTTTATGAACACGAATTTAATACGAGTGAGATAACCAAAATTCTAAGTCGTACAACCTATAGCTTCAGTCATATTAAGTTTAATATTAGCCAATTGTAATAGAACTTTCTTTTTGCCAATTAATTTATTTGTACAATTAGTTACAACAATATTTGTATAGCGAATATCCCTCAAAGAACTTTTTTTGGATATTGTTCGGAGAAGAGCCTTGACGCCAAAAAGGGAGAAACAGCTTATTGTGGTACGGCAGGCAATGGTTGTCATTCGATGACGTACTTCCTCTAAGGAGACAGCCGTAATACGTTTCCCTTGCTAAGGGATTATCTGTAGTATTACTTATTATTAGTATTTATTATTGTAGCATAGTAATTAATATTTATTACTGTAGTATTTATTATTGTAGTATTTGATTATCTGTAGTATTTACTACCGTTGGCATGATGAAATGTCGCCCATACCCTTAAAGAAGCCAAGTTGGCGCAACCAAGGCTGTTCTCTGAACAATATCCCTTTTTTTTAAAAGAGTTATCTTAACTAAAATAAGCCATTGTAGTTACGTCGCCCGTGAATGCTCAAATTACTGCCTCCATTTGTGCTTTATAGTAACGAATCTAAGTTAATCTAAGTTAACGAAAATATGCAGTATCATATTTACTGTCTTTATTAAAAACAAGTCCGGTTTCAAGAATTTTGGCACCCTTGGGGGAAGCATCAGTTTAATTGGTGTCCCAAACAAATAAACATATTAATAGTAATTTGGAGTAAAATATATCTTATTAAAATGTCGTTTGTCAAAACAATCAGGCTGAAACTGGAAAATTAGTGCCCTAGGTGGCTGCCTATAATCGCTTATACCTGAAGCCGGGTCTTGGTTGTAAACCTCTTTCTTTCCTACTTCTTTCTTTCTTTTTTTCTTTTTTTTTATATATATATATTTTTCTTTTTTATTTATTTATTT
>KK114136.1:324930-337114 GCA_000611955.2 Stegodyphus mimosarum | reverse complement strand
AGAACAATATTTTGTGGGAAAAGTTTTAAATAGTAATTTTGTTAAATAGCAATTTAATTCGTCTAATTATATTCCATTTATCATTTGATGCTGGATTATTAGCACCGCTTAGCTGGTTCAGCAATGTTTAGAATCTTGTTGTAATTGTATGTTTAAGGTTGTTTCTGAAAGACCTTTTTGTCTAATATAACGATTGCCGTTCCTGATTTCAGGACTCTTATTATCATATAAAACTAAATAACTAAATTACTTAGCCTCTACAATTATTTGAGAATCAAATAATAATACGTATTTCATCAAATCTGCCCTGCATTTTGTGTAACAGTAATAAAAATGTGTATTTTCCTCACATATGAAAATAACAACCGCAATATATCTCAAATTATTCAGTCGTCATCGTGCTGTGGAGAAACATGAAAAAAAATCAGAAATATTTGGGAGACCGAATAAGTCTGCACAACGCAAACAATAGTATGGAAAAACTATTGAGTTTGTGAGAAAAGATCAAAGGAATCTGTTTGCGTTTGGCGTTCAAGTGTAGCTTCAAAGGAAATAATCTCAGCTGAGAAATATATTAGTCGAGTACAGCAGTGTACACCGTAACACATCAGCGATCGATTATCCATTCTTTCTCTTAAATTTATTATTTTATATATGTAAAATAGCTATACCTTTTGGATATTTGAGTATTATGAGTACATCATGATTATGATGAGCACATTTGAGTAAACTGAGCACTGCTTTATGTTCTATGATGCAGACCTTAAGGGGTTCAAAATGTAAATTTTATTTACAATTTAGTCCCAAAAGAATGAAATAAATGCTTACATTAAGTTTTAGTTGTGTGGTATTTTTCTTCCATTAATTAAAAAAGCAACTTCTGCTTCTGCTGAAAAGTTAGCATTTAAAATTGGCAAAATTAAATCTTCTAATAACTTTGGTTTTATAAAAGATCTCAGTAATTTTTTAAGGTATTTCACATAGGTCAATATTTTAGAGGGAGCAAAAGATTCTACACCAATTTTGAGGAAATATATAACGTAAATTAACATAATATATAAAAATTTATAAATAATGCCTATTCTGTTGAGTAAGCAGCATTAAAACAAATGTAGCCTAGTCTATTGAACAAAACAGAAACAAATACAAAATTGTGGAAGAAGGCCTTTTTGAACGTTATTGGAAGAATATGATATAAATAAAAATCACAGTAATCTTGATGTTGCTCATTTTATTATTAAATATATCACTCCATTGCAATTGTGCAATTTTGATGACTGAGAAAGGTTGAAAAAAAAAACTGTTTCACCAAATGAAGGAATGTTTTTTGAATAACTTAGAGAGAAATTAAATCTGAAAAACTTATTATTAAAGAATCAGCATTTTAGCGATGGAAAACACTCTATATCTCCCGCCTTCTTAGCATGCCTTCGCGGTGTTGCGTTCAGCATGCTAAGAAGCGTATTCGCCTGGTCTGTGGTTCGAGTTCCGGCGAGGGCATTGCTCATTATTCATCTTTCCTGCTTTCAAAAAATACCTAATATCTTCACAACTGGTTTCTTTAAGATTTAAGGTTAGTGTAATATGAAATTTAAAAAACAAATTTCTTAGTGTGGCCAACATATGTTAAACGACGTTGAAAAGAACGTTATGAGAAACTATATAAGATTTATGCTCCTTTATCAACCAAAATAGCTGCAGGCCTTTCGCTTCTGTTCATATATTTTGGGCTTTTAGAAGGTAGTTAACAATTGACTCATCCCAAACCATGCAAGAGCCTAGACTGTCAGTCAGTTATAGGCAAACAGTTCTCGTTCCTCACTGAACAAACTATCGGATTCGGGAGAGGATTTTAAACTTATATCCTGTTACTTAGAAATTCTGGAGTCATAAATTCTGTCTTAAATAATAAAGTATAGCACTTTTTATGCTAGTTGTGGACAAAGCTTTTGACCGCATCTGGAATAATGCTTTCATTTATAATTTTATGAAACTTGAAGTTAAGCATGAAATCATCTTGCTGGCATCTTCTATTCTGCAGCACAAATCTCCCAGAATCAAGTAGTATAGTTGTAATTCTTCATTCAAGACTCTCGAGGCTGGAGTCCAACTAAGATTCAACAGCTGATCTCATCATGTTCAAGATATCGTCTGCTTTATTAACGATAGACACTGTTTCACCATATACTGTACTGGTGGTATGAAAATAAAGACGACCTAAGCAGAGAATAATTGAAAAAAATCCTGAAAACTAAGGATACTGGTATTTAAGAAAGAACAGGCAGAAAGGAATATTATCAGTGCTAACATAGTCCTTTTCGAGGGACAGATGCTGTAAGTAAACCAGATTAACAATTAATAAAGATTTAAGTGGAAAGATCATATAAACAAAGCAAGGTATATGCATTTAATTAAACTTAAGTTGATTCTGGAGGAGAACTCGCAATCAAATGATGCGAAAAAAACGTAGTATTATCTTTGCTGTCACCAATTCAATAATTAATTATGCATCTCTAGCTTACGCTTCTACTTTAGAGAAATCTTTGCTGTCACCTCAAGTGTTTCAAACAAGGATTTTGAAGATTTTCATTAATGGAGCACCATTTTTCTTTTATTCCAAAACTCAGTGCTTCATTCAAACTATAAGAACCTTAGAGCTCTTGAAAAATTTCCTTCTTTGTATCAACGAACAGCTCTTCAGGAAAGATAAAGATTGTGATACCTTCAACTACTTGCACAGTCTCGATTACGAGTTACTACTCGACGATTATACTTTCAGACTATATGCTACGCTATGATCAAGCCTTACCATCATATAACTCTTTGTTTCACTACTATATGAGCATTTCTTCTTGACTGTGCTTGGCAGTAAGCCTAAATTATTCCATGTATTTGCTTCAGACTTCTGTCTTTTTTCCATCTCAATCTCAACTCCCGTATTGTGTTAAGATATTTAAATTCATGAAATTCTCACTACCATTTCCTTAAATGACCCTATATTTCACTGAGCTACACTAATATGGGCTTTCAGCGATAATTGGCATAACTGCGTATCACATTTTTTAAGAACTATTCTTAATTTTTTTCACCTCAAGTAAATAATTAAAACCAAATGGTTAAATAGTATGAGTTCTTGTATACTGAATAGAGTTGTAATTAAATTTAAAAAACTCATCCATAGAGAAGAATAAATCTTAAAAATTCTAATTAAATTATTAAATCAAGTTAATTTATATAGTAAAAAGGATCAGATAATTTGCGGATTCCATCCGTGAACATCTGCTGTACCAGGCACACTTGTAGCTCAGTGGATAAAGCAATTGAATTCTTTTTCATTTATGATTCCTTTTCAGAGATGAAAGTTTTTCCGATTTTTATATGAGTAATGTATATTCATTTGTTCCAAATTTTCGTATGTAATTCGTCGTTAAAAATGGGTATCTCAAAACAAATATCATTCATTTGTTGCACTACTATAAAAGAACTAAAATCAGCTTAGGCCTGTGTATCTGAGTTATTATTTCCTTTAGAAAAGAAAATTATGTTGCCATCGAAAAGCGTCGACTTTGAAAGTTTTAAGAGGCTTTTTGAAAGCGATAAGAGGAAATACGTAAAAGATTAATCGAATATAAAGTAATAATATCATCAATATTCAAAGAGAAGCATTCAAAAATGCCTTGTGATCAAAAAGTAATGAAAACAATTTTGATAGAATACTCAGTATTAGTGATGATGCACTTAAAAACGCCTTTTGACAGATATGTTGTAAGTTAAGAAAAATGCAAAAGAAATCTTGTATAATAATATATTAATATTGTATCTTGTATAATAATAAACTAATCTCGTATAATAATATTGTATCTTGTATAATAATATATATTAAACTTAATATAATACTTAATAATATATATATATACTTAATATAAAATTATTATTAGCACGAATATTTAAGGGAATGTAGTACATAATGACATATTTTTAAAGGTAACTTTTACGTGAATCTTACAAAGCTTATCATTATGATGAATTAAAATTTTAAAAAATTATTTTGTTTTAAAATGCATTTACTAAAAGTTTTTTTTTATTTAAAAGTTGTTGAATGTACCAAATTAACAAATACAGAAAATTTAGTATAAAATTAAACTCTTTTTCCTTGCTATAAAATAAGAACTGCATGTATGGGCGAAAAAAAAAACTATCTATGTATGAATCGATTTTTTGTTTTATTCTGAACCTAATATTTTTTAATGAAGTTTTGTGGTTTTGCCTAAGGTGAATAAACAGACAAGGTTAAGTTCTTCCCAATGCTCCACTTCAGTGACGTCAATTCACCTACAGAAGTGGAAGAAAAGAAAGCACAGCCTTGGAGCAGATGACGAGCCAGTGTCTTCACACAAAGCCAATGACATCAAAGACTTTTAGTCAGAAAGAACAAACCTTGCAGTATAATAACCTTAGTTCTAACTAAGTAGTGGAATTTTGAATCCTCACAGATACTATGAAATTCTTTCGCATTTGCAGGAAGCTGCTGATAATACAAGATGGCACCAAGAAAGGCCTTTTTTTAAAAAAAAAGTCTCTTAAGTGTACCGATAACCCGCGAGCACTGTGTTCAGTGGACCCGCGCGATCACATCGAGTCTTTTAGACCCAGAGCGCCTATTCATGTTACTATTGCGTAGTTGATTTGTGATAGTATAGAAAGCGGTAAACATGTCGCGTAATTTATCTTACAAGGAAGAAATTTTGCAAACATTATTAGATGTATCAACTGGTCAAGAATGAATTGAAGGAAATGCGGATGGAAGTATCACGAATTTTTAGTGCACATGATCCTGATTCAGACACTGATATAGATTCTGAAAACGAGAATAAAAAAGGCACAAATTGTTCGATTCGAAAAAAAAAAAAAAATTGTCAGAAACGAAAAAAGAAAAGGAAAAAAAAAAAGATGGAATGTTTGCCCAAGTGAAAAAAGCACAGAAAAACGAAAAACGCCGAATATGAAAAATATTTGTATTTGGAACACATGAAAGCACTTTTCACTATGCTGCTAACGTTTGTTCTCTGTGTCTTTAGTGCTAATAAAGAAAATAAGAATTCATATGGAGTAAGGCTATGCTATTTCTTCCCTATGCTAATATATAATATGATTTTCTATTCGTTTAGGAAATTTTATTTCATAAAAGTATTTACAGAAATTAAAAATTTCAACGTGCAATTTTTAAATTTGGTCATAAAATTCATTATTGGCATTGACGTAATACTTTTTCTGAAGATTTACAATCTTTTCTTCAAGAAACACGAAACGGGTCTTTTGGACACTGCGCGCGCACTCGTGTAACTCATATGAGCGCGCGTCCGCCCTAACAGCAGATTTTAATGCATTTTGTAGCTTTCTTGAATGAGGGAGAAATTTTTCTCAATTACAACCAAGGTTTCGTCTATTTTTCCCTATGCTACGCACAAACTGTCTTATATGGGTTAAAAAAAGTCTCAAACAAGACTAAATGCATGCAATATCGAGATGTTAATATTTTATATGTGTGTGTGTGTTTTATAAGTGCTTTACAGCTGAGTTCGGGTGCCTCAACAAATACCACTTCTGAAGCTTTATAGGAATCAGCAAGCGCAGCTTAAAAGGAATGTTAACTGCAGCATGATGGAACAATATTACAATTACGCCAACGCGGCAATCATATTCGTGGCAGAAAAGTTTGGCGATCGAGTTGGCTTTCGATCGGTCTTGGCTTGTGGCCACAAAGGTCTTCTGATTTGATTAATGAACCATTACAAAGAGTTTAGAGCCACAAATCTGAAGCCTTATTTCAACTAGCATCTAATACTAAAGCGTCTAAACAACACCCACTTTCAATCTTAGCACCAAAAAAAAAAAATAATAAATAAATAAAATGTACACACATGAAAGAAAAATAAGCAACACTGTGCAATTAATGAAGTTTTCCCCCCCATTCATAGTAATTAGTCACGTTCATAGTTATTCATTCATGTTTTGCTACGTTCATGTTTTATCATGTTTTGTTGTGCCTGTTTTATCTTTTTCCTTCAGATGTACATAATTCTAAATGGGACACCTTGTATTTTTGTCATTTTTAATGAATAATATAAAATGTAAAGAGAACAACGAAAATAGAGCTTGTAAATACCTTTATGGGGCATCGTCGAGTAGGCTCCAAAGGCTGCAGCACCTCCTCCTGGCCGACCTACGATTGGCCACTCCAGTGAGGTGCCCAGGTCAGACAGTTCTCCAAGTGAAAATCTTGAATATCTGTAAAACAGCACAGCAAAAATTAGAATTTCTTTGATCAGATAACATGAACTAACTGAAATGAATAGATCCAAGAAAATAAACTTCAACATATATTAATTGAAAAAAAATCATTTCTTTAATTGGCATGAATTTCAAATAGAAATGCACTGTAAATTATCTGGACTCTAGGACAGCCGAGTGATTAAATCCATTAAATACTTGTAATCACTTCGATGTCTTTTCCAGACAATTAACATTTCGATGATTCTTAGCTCGCACTCCAGTTACGCACCGCAGTAAGCACAAACAGCCCAGCTCGCGTTGCATATCTCTGATTACAGCAGGTATCGCGCGCATTTGTGAAGAAGGAATTGCTTAATCTTACAACCGAAGAGTTGAATGCTCCACAGAAGCTGTGCTTACCTACGGGATTTCGTGATTCTCCTAGTGTGTAAAATAAATACAAGCCTACTTTCTTTAGAATATGCTCTACGAAGGGATCCCTTATTAGGCAGAAATAGAGGAGTATGAGGGAAGCTACTCTTAGTGGTACTGATTTTCTGTTTAAGTAACTGTAATTCCTTGATTTGCTTACGAATAAAGTAGGCGACTCAGTTTCGATAACAAAATTAGATATTCTGGTGGTCAATGCATGTTTGATAGTCTCAGTTGGGTCAGAGTACGGGTTCTCAACCAGAGAAGAATTTCACAGTTTTTTTCTGGGGGGGAAGAGGGGGAGATTAACCTATTATTTAACTCTTATATATGTAGTTTTAGTTTACGAATATAAAAAACTGCTTTTATTCAAATTTTGGCATTTACGGACATTTTCTATACTCTTTGCTGATTAATTTTTAAACTGCGTTAAGAAATAATCTGGATCTAAGTAAATGCATATGTGTATTTCTTAAGTTTTGGATAGAGTGGGGGGAATGATCTTTTAGCAATGGCGAAAGGGACGCATGGAGCAAAAAATGTTGAGAACCATTTGGTTAGGAAATGGTCGATGAGATCTCACTGTACTTCTGTTAAACACTCCTCAAAAGTGAAATTGCAACACTAAGAATACTTGCAGCGTCATGCAATTTGCAGGATTGAGAGTTGTGGGAGATACGCAAATGGTTAAAAAAAAATAGACACATAAATTCGCTATAAACCAATTTATTCAGTATCTAATGTGCCCACCGCGGGCAGCGATGCAAGCCACAATCCTGCGGGGCATGCTATCAATTAGTTCATTGATGGTTGCCTGAGGTAGGCTTTGCGAAGCCACATCCAGGGTTGTTGCACGCAGATCATCCAGGATTTGAGGCCGTGCTTCTGGGTTAATATCACATCCAATGACATTCCATAGGTGTTCGATGGAATTCAGATCTGGAGAGGCTGCCGGCCAGGGTAGGATGTCAAATCCGGTCAGGCTGTTAAGAGTATGTCGTACGACATGCGGCTTGGCATTGTCTTGCTGGAATACTGTGTTGGCTGCGCCCTGCAACCAGGCAGAACAACAGGTTCCACAACTTGCGTAACGTCCGCTGTCAAACTGCCGTTAGTGTGCACCAGGGGCATCTTGTGATCAAACATTATGCCACTCCAAACCATAATGCTCGGTGCAGGACCAGTGTGACGCTCGGCGAAATGGTCTGTTGCGTAGCGCTTTCCAGGTGGCCGCCATATCCGTCGACAACCGTCTTTCTTCCACAGACAGAAATGAGACTCATCCGTGAACAAAACCCGATGCCATTCGATGGTCCATGCACTATAACGCTGACACCACACCATGCGTCTAGTCTTAAGTACAGCAGTCAGTGGTACCCCTGTGGCTGGTAGCCGTGAACGGAAGTGCATTTCATGCAATCTGTTGAACAAAGTTTAGGTAGACACTTTACCTGCTCCTGGAGGCAACCGGCTTCGAATGTCACGTATGTGGAGAAAGGGTCTCCTGTAATTGACTGCCGAATACGCCGGTCTGTGCTTTCTGAAGTACACCTGTGCTTAACACTTCCTCTTCGACGTGCACATACACCTTCCAGAATCCATCCTGTGACACAATTTTGGATGGTACTCACGTTGTGCCCAACACGAGTGGCTATTGTGCGCAGCGACAAACCAAGTTCATGGATTTCGATAATACGGCCACATTCCCCTGTCGTTAACAGATGGTATTGAGCTCGCCGACGTCTCAGAGGCATTTGCTATGCTTCTTGTAAAGTCTCCAATGCTCGGTAAATCCTCAGGTGCTGTTTATGAGAAGGGAACGTGGTTGACCTTTATAGTCTGCATATGCGTACGACGTGATCCAATAGGTGAGCAACTTTTATCATTTAAATATCCACCTCACAACTCTCGCTTCTGTAATGTGCATGACGCTACGCATAGTCTTTCTTGGTGTTGCAATTTCACTTTTGAGAGTGTAGTATCCACTTTAGGAGAAGTGAATACATGATGTCTTTTATTTAAGCAATGATCATTAATATCGTTACATTAATAAAAATTAATGAATTTTAACTTGCTTGAATTGAAAATAAAGTTTTATCTTTCATTCATTAGGTATGAAATATAATGTTATGCTTTATCTTAATATATCTTTACTTTGCAATTAAATATATTAAGTTGACAATTACTAAATTCTTTTAAACATTGTTTGGTATTTCATATATACTACTCGTAGTACTACTTTGTGTACACTTCTTAAAGCGTTTTAGTAGTTGCTTATTTTAGAGCAAAACTTGAAAATTAACAAAAATGAATTCTTTTCAATTTAGCACAGAACATTTACGAAATTGGTTTAACTGAATTGAGAATTTCACCATTGGTCGCACAGGTGTAGTTTCACCGCACTAACTGTACTAGTCCTCCCCAGTTTCGAAGACCGCTTCGAAAGACTGCTCGAGGATCTCCCAGCTCTCATTCCCTACCACCAAGCTCTTGAGATAACTGCTGGCTTTCCAGTATTTTAAGTGTACCCATGTCGTACAGACACTATGTATACTTATAATCATACCTGTTTTTTCAGGAATTCGAAACTAGGCCCAACGATACTGCAGTCAGCCTCGCTAACCGCTTTACTGATCGAAGTAATTTTGTTTTACCTTAAGATTTAACGCACAAAATGACATTATTTTTTTTACTTATTTAGCGAAGCATATTTGTTACTAAATGCAGTCTAGATTAAATGGCACTGTAATCCCAGAATGCGGTATTTCCAAAAACAAATGTAACAGTTACATAAGCCGTGCATTCAGGCTAGCGATTAGTGACTCTGACTGCCGGAACGAAGCGCCCGAATTCAAGTCTAGGAGAAGGCATGGATGTTTGTTAGTGTATAGTGTCTGTGCGGCAAGGCGAGTGTCCTCCTTGGGATGTTGGTCCCCTCCCCCGGGATGCTGTTCATCAAAATTGGGGCGAAACTGAGCACAAAAGTCGTACTGTCACCTGTATGGTGCTCAATTCTCTGTCCAGTGACACGCGCAATCTTTGCACTCCTTGCTACGATGAATTTTGTAGGCTTATTCTGATGTTACTGTCAGACAAGTGAGATAAGTCAATACAACTACAGTTACATAATATTGGTATTATCCTAATGCCAATAAGAAGACGAGTAGATTGTTGGTAAAATAGTTTATGGAAGACTGATTGGCTATTGGAATATGGCAAAGCTCACAAGGGTTATCTGCCTAAACCGAGGAACGCTCTTATGCAGATATAGGTTCTAAGGGAAACTATCTCGTATTCACATTACATTTGCGGAAAATCTACGGAAACCATCCACATAGACAGCCTGCTGCCTGGTTTCGAGCCCAGAAAAAAGTACCAGCATTAAATTGTTTGAACCACTCGGGCACTGGTGACGTTTATAGTAGATTAAGTAAGTATTTAGATTCTCCTCCCAGTCGTAGCAAATTATTAACAACATAAGGTGTAGCCAAACTGAATATTTCTTACAGAGAAGAATTTATATTTAAAAAAAAATGAAATAAAACTTGATAAAATGAATTTCCTTTTTTAGATAGGAACTATTTTTTATGGTGCTGAAATAATTTTCTTGGTGCTTTTTTATCTATAGCAGAAGTTAGATGTTATTCCCAAAGCATTAAATCATGGAACTCACGCTTCAAAACTTTTTAGAATCTTTAAATGCAAAGTGATTTGTACTTTTATTATTTTTTCTGTCACTTTTTTATCATTGCAAGCACCTGCGCCCTTGCTGTTGTAAGTATTTTAAACTATACATTACACAAAATTGTAAAGAGTTTCAGAAATGCAGTTTAGGTTTTCCTTTGGATGAAAGCAAAAGACCTGTTTGATATTCTACGTGTGTGTTTTACAATTTACAATTTTTAGTGTAATTTCCTTAACAATTAAAAAGGCGGTACCCTTAAAATGATAATATGACATTAACACTTTCACATAAAATTTCTGGAGCTGAGAAATAGAGAAATATTAACAAAAGCAAAGAAAACATTTTATAAATTTTCTTACCACTCTCACCTTTACGTCTTTTAACGAATGACATCTCCACTTAAACGTGCATTTTACTAATGGAAGTAAAATTGATTTCCTGAAATATGTTTCGGCAATTCTTATGTTTCGAGATAGCTTTCCTTATTAATGTACTAATAAATCCTATCTTATTATATTAAGTATTTACATTGTAGAGACATTAGGTATTTATTTGGAAGCAGGAGTTGTGAAAAAATAGCAACGCCTTCCCGGGAATCGAACCACAGACCTCTCGGTTACGCGTCGAACGTGCTTACCACTACACCACGAAAGCGGGAGAAATACCTTATAACATGAGTATCCCCGTAGAATTTTAAGTATTTTGAAGGACTAATTTGCTCAAAGAGTAATTAACTCTTGTTCTCGATCACTAAAAATTTTTTTCTTGTCCTTTCAGTTTAGGCTTATTGAAGTTCGACACAACACTAAATCATCAAACAGAGATGTGAAAAGAGAACGAGATCAAATTTAGTTCGAGCAACTCTTGGGATAGAGAGTTAAACAGTGCACACATTTTCACATAATAAACATATAGCCACAAGCCAAATATCGATGCGACAGACTATTCTACTTGAGGTTCTTTCTTTTTCCCTCCTAATCCTTGTCCCCGACATTCGCTTGGAGAAACCTGTTTGTGCTCCGGCAGGATTTTGAGCGTTGACAATATGTCAACACACGAGCGATCATCGTCGAAGATATTTTTCGGAGGCGATTTTTTCTTTATTTTCATTCGCTTTTTGATTTTTGCTTTACTTTTCTTCTTCGTGAAGTAATCCTTTGGAAAAAGAATGGCTGGACCTCACACGGCGACGACAGATAAACCGGACACTTCAAACGAGTGGGCTTTCTTGAATTGTTTCATGGAAGTCAAATTCTTCGTGAGTTTTAATATATTTTTTATTTGAATGGCGGCAGTTTTGTTACTTTATGCTCCTGCATTCGTTAAAAAGAAAGACTACAGACTAAAATAATAATAATAAAAAAAATCATCCTATATTCTATCGAAAAATTAACCAAAGAATGTGTGCGGGAGGTCTACCACTTTTTAATCATTATTAAATCAAATTTTATCTCCTTTCGTAACTAACATGGTAAAACTGCTTTTAATTAAATTTGTTATGTGTATTTAATATACATTCTTGAATGTCTACTTATCTACCTACCAATATATGTATACATATATAGTTACAAAACAATTTTATACATATAGTAATAACACTTCAAAAGCTAAGTTTAATAATGACCTAGTTTCAATAAATTAATTTTGCCATTTAAAAAAAAAATTAAGCATGTGCAAATGCGGCAATAATTAAAAGGGTAATTATCATAAATAATAATTTATAGTGGTATTTAAGTATAATAATTTATAGTAGTTATATATAATTTATAGTAACAGCAAACAAAGGAAAATACA